>SNQJ01S0142709.1:7775-25378 GCA_010110895.2 Picea sitchensis
TACCCAGCAATAGATGACAAACATCCATGGGAATAACATCACAGAGTATTTCATCTTTATACCCTCCTATTTTAAACTCAACTAAACATTGTTTAGTGACATTTACCTGATGTCCTTTTTGTAGCCACGAAACTCTATATGGGCTTGGATGTTCAATAGTCTCTTGCTCCAGCTTTTCTACCATCTCTGTAGAAACGATATTATCCATGCTACCACTGTCCACAATGACCTTGCATACCCTGTCCTTGGTTTTGCAAGTAGTCTGAAAAAGACTGTTCCTTTGCACTGGATTCTCCACCTCCTTCTCTGGCATTAAGAGAAATTTTTGCATCATCAGCGATCTTCCACCTTCAGCATCTTCTGCCTCAACATTCCACCTCTGTGCTTCGGCAATGTGAGTTTCACCACCTTATTTCTTCTTATCTGGACATTCATAAGACTTGTGTCCATTCTTTCCACATGTGAAGCATTTCACCACTCCACCTCTTCCTCTTCCTCTACCTCTGGTACGAGGAAAAATGTTTCCATTAGCATACTGACCTTTCTGTTCAGTATGCTGCCCTCTCTGTGAACTTCCACCTCTCTCAGTTTGAGTCTGAGGTTTCTTCCAGTCTTCCTTGGGTTTCTAATTTCTATCCTAGGCAACTAATTTGCCTCTGGGCTGACTTCTGCCTCTGCCTCTTTGACCTTGTTTTCGGCTCAGCTTCTATTCAACTTTCAGAGCCATATGATAAGCATCTTCCACTGTTCGGATGGTCATCATGCTCATCTCATCCTAAATGTCGTATCTCAGACCATTCATCTACCTGGCAACTTTTTCATTGTCACTTTCCCGATGACCTGCTCTGATACCAAAAATGATGAAGACCTGTCGGCTCTCGAGCTGAGATCCACTCATAGGATCGTTATTTAACCCCCTTCGAGCCGGATCAACTCTTTTGGATTCCCTACTGGAATCTCAATTCTATTGATCCACAGGTCCTTTTTCGCAACTCGCAATATCGCGAGTTCGCGAGTCATGGCTCTCGACTCTTCCTTCTCAAATCCGCGATACCCAAGATCGTGAAATGGTTATGGTTCCTTCTCTGTCAGCACCCTCTATGTGTGACCACTGGTTGGGCTTAAATGCCAACACCTCTCGCAACTCGTCACTTCGTATGTTTCAACACCGAACCCTCATTCTCTTACTTCACGAATTCCCAATATGAGAGAGTCAATGAAGTGTTGACCCCTTCCACTCTATGACGTGTGTCCGCTAGTCTATTTCCTATGCCCACTGTGTGGTTTTTCCATGTATCTGCACTCGTTCCTCGGCTCTCGGCACTTCGCGTCTTTTGCAATCGAAATCAACTCCTCTCAACCTCCGAACCCCCAAACACATGAAATGCGATGGGGTTCCTAATCCAACGGTCCTCCCGTGACCTAGATCCAATGGCTACCTTTACTCCTCACGATTTTTCCTCTCGTGAGTTTGAGCACCCAATATTTGGCTCTCACCCTGCGAACCTACGAGTTCATGAGATCCTCTTATCTCTGCCACCTATCCTCTTCCTAATGGACGGTTGCGATTCTCTCACCGTTTCATGACTTCAGGACTTTCGAGACAAAAGTCTCGACCTCTTATCCTCCAATATGCCCAAATGCCAAAATTTTGACACGTCTTCAACGCGGGTCCCACGATGGAACTTCCCTCCTTTTCGGAGTTTTGGACTTCGCGACTTCACGAATCCTAATGCTGAAGTTCCGACTCTCCAACCCACGAAACCCCGAATTGGTCAATGAAGGTTTGGCCTCTGTGTCGGCGAGTGCGGAACCTGTCCACTCTCAGATGGATGGTCCTGATTCTCTCGCTATTTCGGGACTTCGCCCCTCGCGACCTCGCGAGTCTTGATGAAAAATTTTCGACCCTTCAACTCACGAAACCCTGAAATGAGATTTTGCATGGGTGAACCAACGACCCCTGTTGGTTTAATGCTATGGTCTGATTCTCTCGATATTTCACTTTGGAAAATACCCACCATAACCTTCTCGCTCCTCTACAAGATCCGATGGTTCTTGGAACCTCGCGAATTCTCCACGGAGAATTCCAACCGTCGAGTTCCTCCTTGGCGATTTCTGTGAAATGAACATGGTTCTTCCTTTCGGAACTTGTCTTCCTGCAAAACACCTTCTTACAACTCTTCAAGGCACTAGCCCTCTTGAGCTTTCTCCATAACTTGAGTCTTCAAGAAGACTCCTGCACGCACTCCTTGCGGAAAATCTTCGATAAATCCAAGTATTGAACTCTTCAACTCTATGCACTCTCTGTGATAGCATCCCTTCAACAAATTCGCTCAGGTTACAAACACTGAGACTTCACTCGGCCTATGCACTCCTTGCACTATTCCTGTGCTTAAATTTCACTTCTGTGAGAATGAGAACAGTGTTATCTCTCCTGACCTTGCAGAGACGAGCTCTGACTTCTGTCAACGCACACCTTGCGGACAATTTCACTGCACTCCTTGCAGGAAAACTCTTGCTCAAACAGAGAAACAATTGAAACTCATTCTTTACTCTCCCTCTCTTCATATTTCAGACATTTAACATGAAATCATACATTCATGCATCAAAACAAATTCATAACAGAGAGTAAAAAAGCATGAGCATAACATTCAATCATGCATACACAGAAAGCATTTGAACACTATGAGTCTGAATCAAGCTTCATATATTAATCTCATAACTTCTATACATGGGTTCTTCTACATAGTTTTTCTGCTTCTGTTCTCCTATGCTCTCTTCTCATAATGTTGCTAATGTTACAATGATACAAGTGAGGGTGTCTATATATGTTTTCCCTCCAACTCCTAAAACTGTCTAATCTAGGAATTCAAGTTTACCTACTTACATTTACTATTATAAATGCCTCTTAGTCCTTCAGACGAGAGCGGGATGCTCAAGGTCTAATTACACTCTATGAGTACGCCCCTTTCTTAATTGTTTCATTTAAGTTTGGTGCATCCAACGTTAAAACATTTCAAACAATTTATCATGTGCCAAAAATGCGTTGGCGCTTGCCCCACGCTCGCTTGACATTAGCGATGCTCCTGCATCCCATTCATAGCCTAGGATATAAGAGTGGAATTAGAAGTCATTGAGGAGGTTCGAATGGTTAATGTAAGACTCTTTTTGGTGATATATTGATATAATAGAGCCAACTCTAGTTTTTATGTATCAGACTTGATCAATTTTCGTCTAATAGAAGTCAATTTATTTCCTGCCATCTTGTTTCTCTCTTACTCTGAAATGTATTGTCATTGAATGCTTCGATTGATGTTTTATAGTTGTATTGTAATGGAGGTTTGATTTTGATGTTGTTATAACTGTTCTCAGAGTTTAATCTTTGATTAAAGAAGTTCTTGTGTTAAAATATTTTCCTTCATTTGTCTACTAGTAAATCCTGATGATAGTATTAGACTTAGTTCATTTTTCTCACTAAAGTCTTCTGTCTATCCACATTAATATTTAAAACCCTGATCCAAGTTAGACACGACCTATTTTGTTAATACATCCTATCTAGATTTTTTTGTGATTTACATTGTTACGCTGAGTTTTACCCATTTTGACACTTTATCTTAAAAATTACCTCACAACCCTATTGATGGGTACTGAGATTGCACTTTAGCAATCAAAGTGTAACTTGCAGTGCTAACAGATGGACACAAATTTTTTGGGTGGTCTATTTCGCAGATACCACATATTTCCATGATGTCAAGTGGGCATTCCCTACGAGGATGTTTTTCCTTGGATTTAGGACAAAATATTGCCAATTCCTTCTCTTCTTCATCTTGTTTTTTATTTTACCTGCAAAAAATCCAATTGTGTAGTAAAGAGATAATGATATCAGTTTTAAAATTCTCAAATAAATTACAATTTTCTTCTCTTGTTACTCCACCATTGGGGCATTTCTGTATTCTTATTGTAGTATCTCGTGTTTGGGCCCCGTTCCTTGATGACCCTCTCGATGTCCTTAGGCATAAATCAATAATTTACTCAAGTGGTTCCTTTGATATATCTCCCTTCCCCATTAGGTTCAAAATATCCATACAGTCATCCCTCATACCTCGTATCATAATTGTCTTCAAAATGTCGTTATCCAAATCATTATTTTTAGATCTCTACAATTATATTTGAAAAGTTCTACATAATCCTCCAGTCTCTCTCCCTCCTTCTAAGACATTTTGAAAATTTCTTCCCTCTGGTTCCTTGTTCTGCAACAGTCCTAATATTTCGTCAGAAAGGTCTGTTTCATATTATCCTAGGAGGTGATAGAATCAATACCAAGGACCATGAACCATATTAATTCTAACCCCTTTAGGGTATATAGAAATATTTTCAGTTTCTGATCATCCATAGTATAATCATAGCTTCGGGAATTGAACAGAATGTCAAATTCAAACATGAAGGTTTTTGGGTCTTTTCTTATTTGACTATTAAAGTTTGGAAGTAAAGATATAGGTATATTCTTCATTGGTTCTAGTCCCAGAATATTCCCAATCGGGAAATCAAAGGTCGAAAATGTGTCATTTCCATTTTCATTTTCCATGTGTCGTTTCTACAAAGCACAAAGCTTCTGCCAAGCAGGTATAGGGATATCTTTTGTTTTGGGTATATTCTCCGACAATTGTTCGAGGTGCCCAACAACACTCCCCTAATAAAAAATAGGGTTATCTATGGGGTAAAGAATGGTCTGGTTAGTTTATGACATGTTATTAGGTTGATTGACCTCCATCCTGGAAACTGAATGTTCCTTGTTTTTATTGTTGGAATGCTCCAGACCTTCTGTCAAATATTGATATTTGTCCTCTACTACTCCCATTGATGACTCTCCCAGAACAAAGGACTGATAATCCACCCGTATTCATGTTTTAGGTTTATCATGTACCCACCTTGAAGATGATGACTCCATTTTTTTTATTAGGTCTTGAATATATGCCACCTGTCCTTGATAATGATTTCTCTTTCCACCAGGGCCCCTTCCTCTTCTTTTATTTTTTGGGGTCGAACGTTCTTCTCTTGTTTATTCATGCATCATATATCTCGCAATTCATTAGGATGGTGTCAGGTATTATTATTGCACCCTTAATAAACTCCCCAACAACAACGCCAAAAATGTTGGTGTGTTTAATTGTCTAATTAAATCATCCAGTGCATTCAATTGTCAAACTGGGGTAAGTATTTTACTACAAGGTTATTGTAGAATGTTTATGCAAACAAATAAATCTCCTAACACTTTCTGATGAATGAAATATATTAATCACACACTCTCTGCACAACTACTTATGAATAAATCAAATCCTTATATCAAATTAATATGAAACCAAGTAAGATGCTCAAAACAAATCCATAAGAACCATTCTACTTTCTACTGAACTTGAACCAATTGCTAATTATCCAATCCTTACTACTAATGGAATCTCAAATAAATTCACAAACCACATTGTTGAAAAGAAAGGAAAACATCTGTCAATGGTCTTATTTTGTAAAGGAAACACACCCTCACTGTAGTTAATTAGAACACACTCTTGCACTCATACTAAATTGAAGTGAAACACCCCAGTGGTAAACCAAACTATAACAACTATAATTGAAACAATTCACTCACATCAATTATCTGCACTCGGAATTGAACTAAGGAAAAATAATAACAAGACGATGTAGCTAATCTAATTAATAATACAGGAACAACAACCCTACTAAAGATGAGGGCCCTTCCTCCTTAGTAGGGAAGAAAAACTACAGAAACTACAACTTTAAGCACTCATGAATTTATACCACAACTTACCAGATCTTTATTATTGAATCAAGAGGTGCATATACAATTGTTGTTACACATGAATCTGTCGACTATCCTCTATTCTCCAAAAAACAACCTAATCTAGGATCAAATATTATTTACCCTTTTAAACTTTATCTTCCTCTTCTAATCTCATAAACATTAAAATTATGAACAACCTTGAGAATATTTCGATTCTCAATTTGTTCGATGTCATATTAATTAGTAGATATAGAGGATACAAAATATTCTGCTAACTGATTACAACTTGNCATAAGAACCATTCTACTTTCTACTGAACTTGAACCAATTGCTAATTATCCAATCCTTACTACTAATGGAATCTCAAATAAATTCACAAACCACATTGTTGAAAAGAAAGGAAAACATCTGTCAATGGTCTTATTTTGTAAAGGAAACACACCCTCACTGTAGTTAATTAGAACACACTCTTGCACTCATACTAAATTGAAGTGAAACACCCCAGTGGTAAACCAAACTATAACAACTATAATTGAAACAATTCACTCACATCAATTATCTGCACTCGGAATTGAACTAAGGAAAAATAATAACAAGACGATGTAGCTAATCTAATTAATAATACAGGAACAACAACCCTACTAAAGATGAGGGCCCTTCCTCCTTAGTAGGGAAGAAAAACTACAGAAACTACAACTTTAAGCACTCATGAATTTATACCACAACTTACCAGATCTTTATTATTGAATCAAGAGGTGCATATACAATTGTTGTTACACATGAATCTGTCGACTATCCTCTATTCTCCAAAAAACAACCTAATCTAGGATCAAATATTATTTACCCTTTTAAACTTTATCTTCCTCTTCTAATCTCATAAACATTAAAATTATGAACAACCTTGAGAATATTTCGATTCTCAATTTGTTCGATGTCATATTAATTAGTAGATATAGAGGATACAAAATATTCTGCTAACTGATTACAACTTGTGTAAATGAGTTTTATGGAAGTATTCGGTTGAATTGTCCTGTTATCTGAGTGGACATATCGTGTTCAAAACATACAATAGTCATGACTTTAAGGTAAGCCACGTCACCAAGTAAATCAATTATTTACATATAGGTCCATAGGTCAATGGTCTAGTCATCATCATGCAGTGATCCTTTGGTGGTAACAACATTTTATAGTAGTGGTGTTTTTGTATCAAGAATCAAAGTAGCAATACCTCGAAGTAAAAACACCTTGTAGTACCAACACCTTGGGATTGCAACGCCTCGGAGCAACAACGCCTTGGAGTAGAAGCACATCAGAGTAGAAGCATTTGATTATTATGCAAGATTCTTTATCAATTAATCAATGGTTACCCAACATAAACATCATCCTTCCCTAAATGCAGGAAATTATTAAAGAATGAACACATCAAATGGATTAACATACTAGTGTCAAAAAGGTAATTCTCGAGCCATGATAATTATGGAAAAGGTGTGAATAGGAAATAAAAGGGTACAAGATAAGTAACAAAATGATGAAAAAAGGTGTTATTCCCTTGAATCAACAATGTGCTACACTTCCTTCCATACAATGCATCAAATGGGATACTTTTTAATGAGTATTGATATCTATTATTGTAAGAAAACTCTACTAAGTGGATGTAGTCTTCCCACTTTGATGGTTGGTCCACAACATACATTGTGAGCATGTCTTCAATTATTCTATTTCTCCTCTCCATTTTTCCATATGAATCTGGGTGATACTTTGTACTGAGATTAAATTTGTGCCAAATACTTTGAAGAAACCTTTCCAAAACTTTGATTTGAATTTTGGATCTCTATCTAAAACTATTGACTTAGGCACTCCATGTAGACTGAAAACTTCCTTCATGTAAAGCTATGCAATGTTTCATTCCTTGTGTGTAGTCTTCACATGAATAAAATGTGCATATTTTGTTAATTTACCCACCACCATTATGATGGAATCATGGTGCTTCACATTTTTTAGAATCTTTTTTAATAAAATGAATTGAAACCATTTCCCATTTCCACTTAGGAATGGGCAATGGTTGTAGTATCCCCGCTAGATGTCTATGTTGTCTTCACTTTTTGGAATTCTAGGCACTTGGCAATGTAATTAGCCACTTCTTCCTTTATTCCTAGCCAAAAGTATTGTATTCGTATAGATGCAATTGTCTTTTGATATCCTGGGTTCCCACCATATGACACATTGTGCATTTCCATCAACTCTATATTTTTCATCCCTCCTGAATTTTTCACATACATTTTTTCTTTATACATGAGGATTCCATCCCCTTTCAACTCATAATAATCAAATTTATATTGTCTCTTTTAGTTTTAGATATTTGTAATCTAAATTTGTTGCCTCTAAAATTCTATATTTTGAATTTGTATTAAACGTTATTATGGATGAAATATTATTTTCATGAGATCTTCTGTTCAGTGCATCAACCACTTGATTTTCCTTTTGTTTGATATCCTTAAATTCAAATTCATATTCACTGAGAAATTCCAGTCATCTAGTTTATCTAGAATTTAATGTTGGTTGTCCAAACAAATGATTTAGACCACAGTGGTATATCCTTAGCTCAAATGTTTTCCCCATAAGGTAATTTTTCCATATTTTTAATGCATGAACAATGGCTACTAATTCCAAATCATGTGTAGCATAATTACTCTCATGCTTATTTAATTTCCAGGACTCAAAGAATACCACATGATCATTTTGAGTGAGGAATCCACTGAGCCCTTCCTTGAATGCATCATTGCACACCAAAAAATATTCATATGGATATACGATCTTTAATATTGGTGCACTTGTCAAAATTTCTTTCAACTATTGAAAACTTTCCCCACATTTGGAAGTCCATTCAAATTTCACTCCCTTATTTTGTAGAGAAGTTATTGGGCTTGTAATCTTTGAAAGCCCTTTTATGAATCTTCGGTAATAACCAACAATACTCGTAAATTATCTGACCTCTATTATATTTCTTGGCATTGGACATCCTCTAATGGCCTCTATCTTCTTGGGATCAACTGTTATACCCATCTGTTGATATAATATTCCCAAAGTAGCGAATCTTCTTTTGATAAAAGATGCACTTAATTAGTTTAGCATACAATTTATACTCTCTTAAAGCTTGCAACACCATTCTCAAATATTTCTCATGCTCTTCTTCTGCCTTTGAATAAAATAGAATATCATCTAAGAAAACAATCACAAACTTGTCCAGGTACTCCATGAACACTCCATTCCGACAGGCACATGAAAATTTCTAGGGAATTTGATAGGCCAGATGACACTAATGTAAACTCATAATTCCTATATTGTGTCTTGAATGTTGTCTTGTTGATATCCTCTTATTTTATCCTCACCTAATGATAACCTGATCTCAAGTCAATATTGAGAAAAATCAATCCACACTTCAGTTGATCAAATAAATCATCAATCCTTGGCAAAGGATATTTGTTTTTTATGATAACGTTATTTTTATATCTGAAATCAATACATATCCTTAAGGTTCTATCCTTATTCTTTACAAAAATAACCAAGACTCCCCAAGGTGAGACACCTAGGCATATATAACCCTTCTTCAAAATTTGTTCAATCTTCATCTACAACCCTTTCAATTTCGGTGTGCTCATTATTGAATAAATTATTGTCATTCATGTCAAAGGTAAGTAAGAATTCACATATAAATACTTAAAGGAAATGTGACTTTAATAAATACAAATGTGGAAGTGGATTAAAAATCAAGTTACGTGAAAGTGGATTAGAAACGCAGTTACATAAAAGTGGACTAAACATGAAAGTGGATTAGAAATGCAGTTACATAAAAGTGGAGTAAACATGAAAGTGGATTAGAAATGCAGTTACATAAAAGTGGAGTAAACATGAAAGTAGATTAGAAAAGGTAAAAGTGAAAGTGGAGTAAAAATGCACATGGTATTTTCACATGGTTTTAAAAATCATAGTGGTATTTTACCCATGGTATGTTGAAAAATAAATTAAAAAAAAGAAAAAATGGGGAAATTAATTATTTATTTAATAAAAGTCATGTATTTTCAAACGAACATGATTTTTCATGTAGAACTAATGGTAAAGTATAAAAGGAGAAGAGGGTTTTGATAAATGAAGTGTTTGGGTGAAAATGTAATATTCTTACACATATCATTTGAGGACTGACAATTAAATATCATTAAATGAGAAATGATCAAATATTAGCAAAAGAAGAAGCAATGAGCATAGAGAAGATCTGATGAAAGTAGAAGTAACAAGGACATAACATATTTTGTGAAGACAAAAGAAGAAAGAAGACCAGTAAAATAATTACATATGAAGAACTTGTAAACTTGTAAGTAGGTTGGTTCCTATATTACAAACAACAATGAGGATTGGTGTCTGCAATAGGTCAATGCCTACAAATAGCAGTGGAGGTTGGTGTCTTCAATAGGCCTGTACCTACAAACAAGAGTAAGGATTGGTGTCTCTAGTAGGTCAGTACCAGATGCAAACAACAGAGGGGATCAATGTCTCTAGTAGGTCGATGCCGACAAAAACTAGTGGGGATTGATGTCTCCAGTAAGTTGGTTCCTACAAAAATTTGTAACTTTTATGACCTTCGCATTTCACAATCTCAAGCATATAGTCAAGACCTATCTTGACAATCTTGTTTCTCACTCCCGTAAGAGAGTGGATCACCCTAAGAACCTTTGGCTAGTTTTTGAAAGATGTCGTCATTATCGCATCTGATTGAACCCTCATAAATGCTTCTTTTGTGTTAGGTTAGGATGACTTATAGGATTTTTAGTCTCTGATACTAGGATCATGGTAGATCCGTTAAAGGCTGAGGAAATACTTTGACTGCCTCCCCCACGCACTATTCAACAACTTCAAGGTTTATAGGGTAAAGCTAACTTTATACGTCGGTTTATAGTGAACTATGCAAATATTACTAAGGGTTTCATGCACCTCTTGAAGAAGGACACCCATTTTATCTAGGATGAGCGAGCCTAGGAATCCTTCGATGCTTTGAAGAAATCCTTGGAATCGACACCTTTGCTAAAGTCTCTTGACTACAATATAGATTACGTTTTTTATGTCACCATGTCCGAAGAGACTATTTGTATGGTACTGGTTTAGGAGGATGATGATCTCCATGAGAACATCATTTATTATCTTAGTCAAAACTTAGTCGGTCCTGAACTCAAATATTATCACGTTGAAAAGATAGCTTTGGTTGTCGTTCACGCAGTCCAATGGTTACGTCATTATATATTTCTTTGAAAAACTACTATGGTTGTTGATGTCAATCCATTTCAATATATCCTTACTAGGTGTATCATAGGGGGGAAGCATAATAAATGGATTTTCATTTTACAATAATTCTTTCTTGATTTCACTTTAGGGAAATCCAAGAAATCACTAGTCTTTGCAGAGTTAATATCCAACTTCCCACAATTAGACGAGGATGTTATTCATGTTGATTCATTTGTGGATGATCACATTTTCCTTGTCTCATCGTATGACCCCTGGTATGAAGACATTGTTCTTTATCTTCAAACTTTTAAGTTCCCTCAGCATCTCTCTCGAGATGACTAATGACGTATATGATACCAAGCTAAGAACTACCTTATCGTCAGAAACAATTTGTATCATCGAGCAGTAGACAATATATTGCATCATTGTTTAACTCACGAAGAATCTGATTTTGTTCTAAACGATTGCCATAGTGGGGCTTGTGGTGGTCATCTATCTGAGCTTGCGACAAACTAGACAATTTTGTGAGGCAGTTATTTTTGGTCATCTATCTTTAAATATTGCGTTGAAGAGGTTAAGAAGTGTCACCCCCGCCAGGTGTTCACTCGAAAAATGTGCTCACATCCAACCCCTCTCCATCTAGTCATTATTGTTGGTACCTTCACCAAGTGGGGTGTAGACTTTGTGGATTGCAACCCAACTTCAGCTGGGGAGCATAATCACATTATCGTAGTCGTAGAATACTTTATTAAGTGAGTCGAGACCATGCCTATAGTTAAATCCAATGGGAATATTGTCACCTTCTTTGTGTTCAATCAAATTATATCCAGGTTCAGAATCTCGAGTGAGATTATCATTGATCATGGAAGTCACCTTCAGAATGAAATGATGGAAGAACTAGCATCTAAACTAGGGTTGAAGCATGGTCATTATTCCCCTTACTACCCCTAGGAAAATGGATAGGTAGAGGATGTGAACAAGTCTCTCACAACCATTCTACAAAAAATTGTCAGCCAGAGAAAATCTAACTGGCATATCATGCTATATCCCACACTTTGGGCATACCGAACCTTGGTCAATACTGACATCGGTTTTTCTCCTTTCCATTTAGTACACGGTGTGGAGTCGATATTTCCTATTGAAAGAGAAATCCAATCTATTAGATTGGAAGTTGCACTCCTACCTGACACTTATGATCTCGAACAATGCCTTGTGCACCTAGAGAGTCTTGAAGAGCAAAGTCGAGATGCCTCTATGACTATCGAAGTGAATAAAATATGTGTAAAGGTCCAATATGATAAGTTTGTCTGTCCTCGATTGTACATTGAGGGTGACTTGGTCCTTTTATATGATCAAGCCAAACAACCACTAGGGGCAGGCAAGTTCAAACCCATGTGGCACGATCCCTATATTGTGCGACATGTCTTAGAAAAAGGAGCCTATGAATTAGCATATTATGAAGGGAACATGTTGGGTGAGCCTAGGAATGGGATCTATTTGAAAATATATTATACATGAGCCCCAATCTTGGGCGTAACTCTTTGTATACTAATTTAACTTAGTGTATATATCTTTTCCCTTTATTTTTCATATTCAACTTTCTTATCGAGTTTTCCCTTGGTTGGTAGATGTCAATGAAGTCTTCGGTATACTTAGGATTTGTAGACATAGCCATTCATCATACACGAAACTCGGCTTCTGTCGCTTGGGTTGTTTACTCACCCGAGGGTCTACTGGTGTCTTTAGGTGGCGTATGCGTAGGTCCATCCATGAATAATTTGGCCAAATATAGCGTCGTTATAGAACTTTTGCGCAATGTCATTTTTCATGGTATTCTCTCTTTGAAGGTTCGCCTGGATTCCTAGTTAGTAGTATGTCAGTTGAATGATAGTTACCATGTCTGTGACCCTACATTATTCCGATGATTTCTACAGGTACAAATTTTAGAACGACAATTTGATTTTATTACTTATAATCACATACCTAGGAGTTCTAATTATGTATCCGATGCATATGCTAATTTCATTTTAGATTGCATTTGTCACATAACTAAAGAAAAGAAAACATTCTCATCAATGTACACATTATAACATAAGTAAATCCGAAGAACCATGTTTTTATATATATTTCAAAAAATATGATGTTTATAGTACAAAATTGTTGCTAACACCCTCAATACACATATACAATCAATCATACAAAAGTCACGACATATACTCATGTGGCGTCGGATGAGTGTCATGATAGAAAACTATGATGTTTGCGAGATTCCAAAAGAGTCACACCTAAGCTCTGGGCACACCTACTACCTATCACTACATATCCTCTGGTAGATCCTCCACCTGAACCATCAGAATCCTTTGTGTCAAATGAGACAGGTTTCCCTACACATTTTGAAGGACTCTCTTTGCATCTCCTCCCAGTGCCTCATCTCCTCGGTGCCTTCGATGATGTCATGGAAGTCAGTCCAGTTTTTGTGGACCTACGTCTATGTCACATACATGTCTAGTTAGTACTTAAACATCATACATAAATATTTCTGTTCTCTTATACAAAAATAATAAAAAAATGAAATATTTAAAAAACTTTGACATACCTATGTCCCCATAGGAGGTCCCTAGTGGTAATGGCATGTCGGGGTCCCCTCTGAAGTTGGTCCCTACGTAAGGGTATTCATCTATAGCTATGAAATGGCGTCTCCACCAGTAGAAGAAGTCATTGTTGTAGGGTGTGGGCACCCTACCTCCCCCCTGCCTTCTCATCACCTCGGTTCATTGTGCCATGGATGGATCACAAGGTCCATGCGAAATGATATCAAATCTAGGTCCCAAACCTGGAACCCACTCGAATAAAAAGATACATAATATAGAAGTGAACCCGAAGTTCATCTTACTACCCTGTTTGCATTCTGTCAACTGACTCTTCATGTTATCCAATAGTGAGGTGCACCAGTCATACACTGTGGGTCTTGAGCACTCTAACGAGTATAAAATAAGCGGTCTCGATGCCTAGTGTAAAGAGGTTGATCCTGTGATCCATGTCAAAATGAGGACAACAATATTTAGGCTTAGATTGTTTAACGCTCGGATGGGGAGTTGACTCCCGAACTTCTCGGTCCCTGCAATGCAATGAGCATCTATGTATTCCTGTATTTTCATACCTCTCCCAGCTCCCTGGGATTTGAGGTTTACCACCTCACCCCAACGTGACAACCCTGACAAGAAATAAATTTCCTCGACTTCAATCCTTAATGGTTTCCCATCAAGGTTGAAGCTCTCACTATCTTGATCCCAGTAATCCATGAGAAAGTATAGAAATCTCACTTGGGCCCTCATCCCTTTGAGAGCCCAAAAATTATACAACCCACATTTTCTCAATGCCATTTGGGTCCCTTGATCCCTTTCCACAGTAGTATTTACCTCTTCATGTTCCCTTTCCCTCCACTCTAGCACCATCCTGTAAGAGAAAAATCAATTTTTTTGTTAGAAATCACTAAAAAACAATGTTTACGGACATATATGCAGGTTGCAGCATTCCCAGTCGCATATAGGGATGAGTATATGTTGGTTGTATTTTAGACAACCCTATATAATCATGCATATACATGACTCGGTGAATGGTAGCCCGCGTACACCTAAACTTCTAATTTGTGCCTTAAATAACTTAAAATTGGAACCTAAATACAAAATCTAATCCACTGAAAAGAAAGAGGAGAGGAAGATGAATTATATGGTCCAGACGATCGTCGATTCCATCACTCATACCTCCTGCAATCACCAGTTGAAGTTTAGAGGTAATTTGGTCCAAAATCCACTATTTGGGTAAAAAATACAAATGGTATAGTAAATTTGTTTTTTTTTTAACTATTTATAGAAAACATTTACCCGCTTTGCATAGTTTTGGATAATATTTTCACCTAATGGACTAATACGATAGTGGATTGAGTCAGTTTTTGTAGTTTTATCTAGGGATTCTTGCGGTTTTTAGCGTTATGTCTCCCATTCATAACTTTGGGCAGGTATTTTCGCTACGTAACCTATAGGATAGGTATCCATTCCATCATGCGCACTTGCATCGTCCTATGATTTTCACTCATATTCCTTAGGTACGAACCCATTTTATAGTGACACGAAACCTTCTATCTGCTACTAGAAGTGTTTTTATTGAATGGTAGAGACTTACCAAACATGGGTACCCTAGTTATATCCTCTGCTTTATTTGGTGCCCATACAAAGATTTTTTCCGTAGGACCGGGAGTCCCTTATAGCTAATACATGACTTTATGATGAAATTCATTTATCACTCATAAACATGCTGACCTATACCTAGAGGACTCCCAAACAAGTTTGATTTAAGATCTTTTCTGACTCGTTTTCAAAAAGCGAAAATATTGTCGAGTGAACTTGTCTCTTTCACACTCGTAAATTGGATTTTAAAGGATGTCTATTTGGTGAAAGTTTATCCCTTTTTAAAACCAAGTAGACTAAGATTACAAAAAAGGAAAAATTTTGGCGTTAAGTTGTGATTGCGTCTAATGCCCTTTCTTGCAATAATGAGCCTATTGTCGGTTCTCTCTTTTTGTTATAAATTGTTTACCTCAGCAGTTTTTCATCCTCAACCAAGCAGATCCTTGTTTATATCCTTCACAACTTGACACCCTATACCCAGGAGGGAACATTCCCCTGAGTTTCCATCTCCTGCATTCACCTCCTTGCATTGATAATAGGTATGTTCCACTGATGGAACTAGTTTTTCTTACTTGCGACACTCGTTTCCTCCTCTGTATCATAACATTCATTTGAATATGAAAAGAAAAAAAAACACAAGCAGGAAGGGAGTATTATCTTATATTGGCAACAATCATGTCGCCTTTGAACAAAGAACAAAATTTTTGAGTCCACTTGTCATCATAATTTTGGGTTTATCATGACCTTAGGAAGCTGATCTCATTACATAGAGTTTACTCCTTCGACTAGTTATGCTCCCAGTCCCTATGGAACATTTGATTGATGCCTCCTGCATCTCAAAGTTTCATCATTGAGTCTATGTTTCCATAGTATTTCATATGTATCATTCTCTTGTTCAAAGGATGTCTATCAACCTATGTCGGCCATTCCTCAGAACTCTTGACTTTGCATGTTGGAAATACCCTCAATTTGTCTCAGAATTGCATGAAGTTGTAGTCCTATTGCGCACCCTATTCCTACTTTCCTCATTGGTAGGTAACCCTGAACCTAGCATTCGACATTTCATCATTGGTCGTTGACTGGGTGGTTTCCCTTGTGTTCAACGACAAGACATCTATTCACACATTGGGATTCGTGCAATGTCTTGGATGCCATTAACCTTATTGGTGGTTTCCTCTCCTTTGTCAGCATTTTTCCTTATTTGTTGATATTCATAGGGTCTTTTTCGTGTACCGCTTGCAGCTGGCACAAACGAAAGACACACAGGTTTGTTGGTTCATGAACATGTTCTTTGTCTGATTTCCTCCAAATCATCAAGCTCCTTCTTTGTACCTCATGTTGAATGATGAGAGATGCCTTAATTCTCTCCTTTTAGCAGGTCTCCTCCCATCAAATTTAGCTCATTTATTCTGGAGACGAGATCTAGAGTCATATGAGTACCTAGAGGCTTACAGTCATTAGTGGCAGGTTCTCTCGCCATCAAAAGTTGGGAATACATCAATGTCTCCTAATCGATGGATTCTTCAAGTGTTCGACCCCGGCTCCTTTATTCACACTTGTAAGAATGTACTTGATGCCTTGATACCTACTTTCATCATCGGTAGGTTGTCTCGCATTTATTAACGGTATACCTCAATGACCGGTAATCAAATGATCTTTCATTGTGTTCAAACTCAACTCCTTTATTCACACGATGTATACTTGCACCTTTGGTGGATTGTGTAGAAGACTTGAAGACATTAGTTTATAGTCGCAACTTTCTTGAGTTGTTTCTACCTTTCATTAGACCAGTACCCATGTGACTTCAATGATCATGGGAGATCAGATTGTACTCCATTGTATATAGATATCTTCAGATTGATTTTGAGACTGGTTTTACTCGGCCTTGTTCGTGACTATGATAGCCTTTGGCATGTAACCACCTTTTGTATTGCTTATTCATGTCCATGGACAACTGTGTGGTATATTTCACATGGATCTGCGATGTAATTCATATTGGCAACCATGTATGCAGATTCAATACAGATTGTAATGAGAAACTAGTTCTTCCAGCTGGGTCCCCATTACTCCACTTCTGGGTTTTATAATGTATTTCATCCATCAAAAATACTACTCTGACCTCACACATTAGGGGGCATCCTTTATAGAAATATTTCCCTCACCCTATGCGAACTTGCACATAAGGCCTCTTTACATTTCCCTATCATGGATGATTTTAGGGGCTAAATTTCGCTCATGGGCTAATTTTCCATGGTTTTTCCAAAAATGAGATTCGCTATTTTAAAAATGATTCGCCCAAATTCTATAGGATAAAATTATTTTACCTTAAAAATCGCCAACATTTT
>SNQJ01S0142709.1:29752-55831 GCA_010110895.2 Picea sitchensis
GTCAAATGGGTTGCAAGGGGGTGAATCCCCTAAAATAAAATTGGGAAATTTTTGCATCTATTTTTAGTGGTTTTCTAAACATTGTTTTCCCTTTTGGAGATTTTGTGGTGCATGGGTAGATTTGTGTCTTAGCCAATGGTTTTCTAATTCCAATTAAAGAATTAGGGTTGTAGTCTAATCTAAGTTAATGGATTATGGGTTTTTGGATGGCTGTAGTCTAAACGTTCTACAAAAAAAAAATATCTGGCATTATTTTTCGGGGAAATTTGCCCGAAATTCAACAAGAAATTGTTAGATCCACAGGTTTTGAGTGATTATTTTTGTATACTCCAAGTTCCCCAAGGTTTTTTCAACATGTTTATTCCATTTATAAATTTAGAAATGGATTTTAAACAACAAAAAATAGTGATTTTGTGCAAATTTATATCACTGCATTCCAACAAAAAAAGTCATTTTTTAGAAAAAATATACAATGCCTTTTTGGATGTCGTGGGATCCTATATATATTTTGTTATAAAAAATGAAGTTTTATGATGATGAATAAGAATTAGAGGTGCATCTCTAAATAGATTGTTGGTTTTCTTGGTTTGTTTTTTCAGGGTAAATCTCTGTGTATATGTGCAATTGCAATTGTGTTCTTTTCTATTTTTAATAATATTTGTGTGCATTACATTACTGTAAAAGTTTTAAAAATTACATTTGGTATCAGAGAGGTTATTGGCTTTAGGGGGATGCCTTTTTGGCCAGGGGTTTGAATCAAGTCTGTGATTGAGCTTGTTACACTTAGAGCTCTACAATATCGATTCTTGTGGTGAAAAGAAATGTCGTGAAATTCAAAAAAAGAGATCGATAAATTTAATGGGAATTTTTTTGAGTTATGGAAGCTCAACATGGAATATGTTTTGGTAGAAAAAGATCAATGGGTCATTGTAGATCTAGGAACTGCACCTACAGGAACATCAACAAAAAACTAGGAAAAATTGGATAGGAAGGAAAAGAGCGCAATCCGGTTGTGTCTCTGATATTCAATATTACCAATTGTGTCAAGGGAAGATACAACTAAGGAATTATGGAATAATTTAGGGGATTTGTAATCATTATGAGTCCCTAGTAAACATAATTTTCCTATGGAAGAAGTTGTACAACCTAAGGATGAAAGATGGAGACTCAGTGACAAAGCATCTGAATTCCTTCAATATTGTAGTAATTCAATTCTTGTTTGTTGATATTAATATTTCTGATGAATATAAGTGTATCAATTTATTTGTCTCTTTACCATACTCGTGGGATAGTCTTGTTTTGGCCATAGGTAGTAATGCAACTAATTTAAGTTTCGATAATGTGGTGTCGTCCTTGTTGTCAGAGGATATGAGGTCGAAAAACATGGAAATCCAAAGCAGAGATTCCTTATCTGCAAGAGGATGCTCCCAGGAAAGAAATAGAAATAAGTCCTGAAGTGGGAGATCTAAATCTCCTCGAAAATCTATAAAGGTATGATGGAGATGTGGAAAATAAGGGAATTACAAGGGAAAATGTAGATCCAAAAGTGTTGAGAGAGGGAAGTGAAATGATAATGCCTCTTCTATAGAAGAAAAAACCTCCACAAATGGATAAGGGGATGCGTACCTAGATTATTTAAGAACACATTCATAGCATACTTCCATGAATGGTTGGTCGAATTAGGTGCATACTTCCATATGACTCCTCATAGGGAGTGGTTTTACTAATATGAACGGTATGTTAAGGGTGATGTTTTTATAGGAGATGAATCGACAACAAAAATAATAGGACAAGGAAAATTCAATTTTAAACTCATGAATGGTAGGAATATAACACTCCCTGGTGTTCTTCACATCTCAATATTGGTCAAGAATTTGAATTCTATAAGTAATATGGATGATGCAGGTATAAAAATAATCTTTGAAAAGGAAACATGTAGGATGGTTTGAGGGGCAATGGTGTTGTTCAATAGATTTTGGATTGGAACTCTTTATAAGTTTTTGGGAAGCATTATTAGTGATAGGTGAAACAATTACATTGTTCCCGATATTGGAGCTAAAGAAGGAAAGACTTATATAGTCTCCAAAGAAAATACTATGCTATGGCATCAAAGACTATGGAATATCAGAGAAAAGGGCCTTTGAGTACTACATGATAAAGGTATGGTTGAAGGTATGTCCAATTACTCTTTGGATTTTTATTTTTGTGAACAATTCTTATAAGGGAAGACCAATTGTGTAAGACTCTCCTGTGAGTCTACAAGGGCAGAGGGAATATTATAGTTAGTGCACAGTGATGTGTTTGGACCTATGTTGGATGTTCCATCACTTGGTACATATATGTAATAATTCTCATTTATAGATGAATTCTCAAGGAATACATGGATTTATTTCCCTAGGAAAAAATATGAAGTCTTTGACAAATTTTAAGAGTTTAAGGCTCTTGTGGAGAATCAGATAGAGCAAGGAATTAGGATGTTCAGGATAGATAATGGTGTAGAATTATGTGGAAATGAATTCATAGAATTATGTAATAAGTGTGGTATAGAAAGGAAGAATACTACTCCATAACCACCTCGGTAGAATGGAGTTGTAGAAAGGATGAACATGACACTGATGGAAAAAGAAAGGCACATGCTCAGTGGTGCCAGTTTAGGACAAGAATTTTGGGTAGAGGAAATGGGTACTACATGTTACCTGGTCAATCAATAAAATTCATCAGCACTGGATGACAAGAATCCATACAAGGTATGGATAGGTAGGAAACCCTCTCTTACATATCTTAGGGAATTTGGCTATGATGCCTATGTACACATTCCAAAGAAAAATAGAAGTAAGTTAGATAAAAACATTGAAAAGTGTATCTTTATTGTCTATAGAGATGGTTTGAAAGGTTATAATATTTGGAAACCATAAACTAATAAGGTAGTGTATAGTCACTATGTGGTATTTAGAGAAATCAAATATGTTGTCAAACAATAAGTCCTACCCAGGGAGGAAGATCTAGAGAAAGTAGAGCTTGAATTGAAGGAAAATGAATCCAAATCTATAGAAGAACACGAATAAGAAGAGGAAGAACCTCATACTCTGGTATTGATGAGACTTTTTCAAGAACAAAGGAAACTAAAAGGGCATACTCCACCTAATGTTTCCTCTATTGTTTCTTTGTTTATTATTGATGATGATCCTAGACATGTGTTATATTCCAGATACAAAAAAAGTATGTAGAACATAAATAAATAGCTAGAAATGGCAGATGAAAAACAATATAACTAGAACATCACCACAATAATACCAAAATGATACCAAAATAATACCAAAAAGAGAAATTTGATTAATGAGAGCAATGTTCACTTGCCTCTTCAAGGCGGAAACCTCTAACAGAGCAAAGATCTATTACAATAACATCCAAGACAAAAGTTCTCATACTCTCGACTCCTATTTATACTAAATATGTCTATCAAAAGAACCATCTAGATGAAGATCCTTCTAGAAACGAAAGCTTCTATTAGGTCTTCTTACATTGGAATTAGTCTTCCTTATTGCTAGGCCTTGTTAATATTGAAATTTATTAAATGGAAATATATTATTCTACCTACGTGAGAGGTTAGGTATCTAAAATGTCCTCCCCATTAAATTCAACCTTGTCCTCAAGGCTTTAGATGGGGAAATTGTTGCAGAATGGTAGTTGGTTCCCAAGTAGCATGTATTAGAGATGTATCTTTCCACTGGACTAACACTTCTTTGATGGTTTGTTGATGCAGACAATGCTCACGCTAGTCCAAAACTACTTGTGGTTGTAGCGAAATGGAGCCTTCTTCGTCCAACTCGGGAAGGTTGGTTTGAGTTTGGAACTTAGTTCTAATCACCTTCTTTAAGTAGGAAACATGAAAAACATGATGGATCTTAGAATGACTAGGAAAAGCTAACTGATATGCCACCTATTCTAGACGCTTGAGAATGGTATAAGGACCATAAAATTTGGGAACCAGTTTCTGAAAATGGTCATCCTTGAGGGAATATTTATTGTAGGGTTTTAGTCGAAGAAACACTTGATCTCCTTCTGCAAATTGAAGTTCAGAGAAACCTTTATCTACTTGTTGCTTCATGTGATTCTGGTCCATGACCAAATTATCTTTGAGGGTACGAAGAATAGCCTCTCGAACTGTAATCATTTGGTCAACTTCCTGGAACTTCGAGACACCTGGAAAATATGAGAGAAATGAAGGTGGATTTTGTCCATATAATTCTTCAAAAGGACTCATGCGGTAGTTGTATGGTACAAAGTGTTGTACCACAATTCAACTAGTGGTCACCATTGATCCCATTGATTTTTCCTTTCTGATGCAAAACACCTCAAATAATTTTCCAAACACTTGTTGACAATTTCAGTTTGACCATCATTTTGGGGATGATAATTTGTGATGAGATGCGATTGGGTGCCTTGTAGCTTGAACAGTTCTTGCCAAAAATTCTTGGTGAAAGTTGGGTCGTGATCAGAGACAACAGAATGTGGCATGCCATGAATCTTGAAGATTTGACCCATGAAAATTTGAGCGATAGTGGATGTTGTAAATGGGTGTTGAAGAGCACAGAAATGAGAATACTTGGAAATACAGTCAAATACCACCATGATGACTGATTTATTTCCCGATTTAGGTAAGCCTATAACAAAATCCATAAAGATATCCTGCCAAATAGCAGGTGGAATCAGAAGCGTTTGGAGTGTGCTAGGAGATTTGACTATTTCACCCTTGTTGCATTGACACGCATCACATTCAACCACAAAATTATGAATTTCATGTTTCATACCATCCCAGAAAAAAGAACGTCTGATCCTATCATAGGTTTTGGTAAACCCAGAGTGCCCATCTGTGGGTGTAGCATGAAGCTCATAAAGTATCGTGGATTTAAGTTTTGACTGTTTACTTAAATACAAATGGCCTTTGTATCAAAGCTCATCATTGATCCAAGAGTACCCTGGGGAAACTAGAGAATTGGACTATAATTGTTGTATCAGATGTGAACTTTTGGGATCGTGTAGCCATTCTTGGTGAACAACTTGGAGCCAATTTGGTACAATGAAGGAGAGAGAGAAAAGGAACCCTTCATCTTCATATTTTCTATAAAGTGCATCAACAACCACATTGTCTTTGCCTTTCTTATAATTGATCTCATAATCGTATCCAAAGAGCTTAATCACCCATTTTTGTTTCTCTAGGGAGGAAAGGTGTTGTTCTAGAAAATTCTTAAGGCTTTGATGATCTGTCTTAATTTGGAACAATTTCCCCAATAGATAAAGGCACCAAAGATCCACGACATGCAGAATAGCAAGCATTTCCTTTTCATAGATTTATTTTCCCAAATTGTGCTCTGACAATTGTTTTTTGGTAAAGGCCAAAGGTCGACCCTCTTGAATAAGGAAAACACCAATTCCTTCTCCGGAAGCATCACATTCTAGGACAAAGGTATTTGTTAAATCAAGAAGGGCCAGGACTGGAGTGGTGCACATGGCCATCTTAAAGGTTTTAAAAGCCTGAGAAACTCCTGGAGTCCAAGTGAAAGAATTATTTTTAAGGAGTGCAGTGAGAGGTGCCACAATATTTCCATAATTCTTAACAAACTTGCAATAATAACCCGTTAAACCCATAAATCCATGCAAGCTCTTGAGAGTCTTCGGGTGAGGCCAATCTTGTAGAGCTTCAATCTTTTTAGGATCCACCCTGACGTCGGCCTTTCCAACAAGATGACCCAAGTACTCGACTTCTTAAGCACCAAAAGCACATTTAGATTGTTTGAGGAAAATTTGGTGCTGAGAGAGTAGATGGAGAACTCGATCCACATGAGAAAGATGGGTTGTCGAAGTTTTACTATAGATGAGGATATCATCAAAGAAAACTAATACAAAATGACGAAGAAAAGGATGGAAGACATGATTCATGAGGCTTTAGAAAGTGGAGGGAGAATTACACAAGCCAAATGGCATGACCAAAAACTCATAGTGGCCCTCATGAGTTATAAATGCAGTCGTAGGAATGTCTTCCTCTTTCATATGGATATGGTGGTAGCCAGAATGAAGACAAGGTTTAGTAAAGAACTAGGCACCACTCAATTCATTCAAGAGGTCATTAATGTCAGGAATGGGAAATTTGTCTTTAATGGTGAGTTTGTTGAGGGAACGAAAGTTAGGACACATGTGACAAGAACCTTATTTATTGAGTACCATGACCATAAGTGAAGAGTAGGGGCCCATACTAGGGAAAATAACACCTGTGTTGAGCAGGTCATGAAATTTTTTCTCAATTTCATTTTTTTGGGAAAATGGGTGATGATAGGGACGGATATTGGGAGGAAGGCTTCCTAAGAAAAGGGGAATGGAATGATAATGAACACCATGGGAAGGAGGAATTCCATGGGGAGTGGAAAAAACCACTTGATGTTTAGAGAGGATGGATTGGAGATCCTGCGACACAACGGGTGTCTCAATTTCTTGTATGGAATGGGGTGGGGAAGTAATTCCATAATGACCATTTTTTAGAAGATTTTCCATGCGATTGGAACTAATGATCTCTGGGGAACTGGAAATGATGCCTTGGAACTTATATTGTTGGCCCTCCTGGTTGAATTGCATGGTTAATTCCTTAAAATCCATTATAATGGGACCCAAAGTGCTTAGCCATTCTGCACCCAACACAATGTCACAACCGCCCATGTCGATAGAAAACATATGATATTTCAAGTGGTATTCACCAATTTGGAGACACACATTTTCACAACGGCCTCCACATTTCATGGACCCACCATTGGCAATCATGATTTGAAAATTATTGATTACACAGATATAGCAATTAGTTTCTTGGGAAATGTGGTAATGAATAAAATTATGGGTGCTTCCACTATCAACAAGAATGATGACCTTCCTATTCTTGATGTAACCAATAAGCTTAAGGGTTTGGGGAGAAAAGAAGTCAGTGAGATAATTTAGGGAAATGATTGGTTCTAATTCGTGAGGGTCTGAGGGAGGGGTTATGTCAATGGGTTTAGGTGACACTGACACAAGGGGAGCTTCAACATCCTCTTCCGAAAAATTCTCTGAGATGGCCATAAAAATATTTTTTTCCTTACACTTGTGTCATGGGAAATATTTTTCATCACAATTATAACAAAAGCCTTTGATTTGGCATTCATCCATTTCAGCCATGGTCAATTTATGGATCTTTGTTGGAGTAGAAGGAGGAGTGGGAGTTATTGGTTTAGTGCGAGGAACAAAGGAGGGTTTTCGGTTTTGAGAAGAGACAACCTGTTGTGATTCCTTATCTCTTTTAGTAGAGTCCACCCAACTCCGAGGTCGAGCCATGAGGACATGCACATGAATCTCATCTTTGAGGCCACTGATAAAACATTCCCGGAAAAAAGCATCAGACATGCCCTCTATACGAAAATCCAGTTGCTCAAAAGAAGCTATAAAGTCCCCCACTATGCCAGATTGTTTCAACTTTGTCAAACGACCTAAATGATTAGTGTCAATGTCAAAGTGTTCATAAATCTCTTCCACAAAGTGTGTCCAAGCCACATACCCTTGGCGAGCATTTTTTATCCATTGCCACCATTTCCAATGTTCTTGACCTAGATGGAGAACACCATATCAGAGTTTGGCCAACTCATCTGTAATTCCATACAAAGAGAAATAATGTTCCATTTGAGTTACCCATCCAATGGGATCCGATCCATCAAATTTGGTCACATCCACATGTGGAAAGCGTAGGTCATGCTAAAAGTGATGGGGATGCAAATTATGTGAATGAGAGGAATATTCACTTTGGTATGCAAAGGTGGGTCAGATAAGGGAAGATCTGCATGGATATGCAACTTTTCGCAGATCATCGTAGTGACAGATTCAAGTTGGGTAGTAATTTCTTGTTTGAGGTATTGTTTGATTTCCACGATTGAGGTGGAAATGGAGGAATGCATCTTTTGATTGATGATGGAAATATTGGCACTAATTTGTTGCACTTCTTGTTGGGTTTCTGTGAAATTAGACTGCAAGGTAGTGAAGCGAGCTTCCAAGTCTTAGCTACAGGTATGGGCCATGATGATGAGGGGACACGAAAAGGGGCAGGTGGGACCACACATAAAATGGGTTATTGGTGAAGTGTATCACAACGATCAGGGTGACGAGTTGAATCCAATGGGGTAAAACCCAAATAAGGGTGTTGGGTCCACAAGAAAACAAAAATGATGAAAAATTATAGGTATGATTGCGATAAGGGAGAAGAGAAAAATCCAACGGAACATGTCTCAAATAATGGTGCCAACAAGATCCAAACTATTTTTTTTTTATACCTGCAGAGTTATACTTTGATCTGAAGAATACTGTTGTGATGAAATTCCCAAATACTTAGCAGGAAGAAATGTGTAGTAATTTTGCAACTTGAATGTAGGAGACACAATTTCTATGCAATAGATCTTGTCTGTTATGTTTTTGTTTCCATCCCAAGGGTTATGTATTCAAGGGTTCTACAGAAAAGGATTTTCCCTATTCTATAGATCTTTGATATACGTGTGGGGTCCAACAATAGTACTCGGACCAATATCTCAGGGCACCAACTAAGGAGGCTAGACCGTGCCCTTAGTCATATTACCCGACTACCCAGGTACTAGAGAGTATATTCTTGAGTGTTGTTCTCGGAGGCACTATAGTAGTCAGGCGACCGATTGGTTTATCTATGGAGGGCTTCAGGAGATCTAGGTTGATCTATATACAGGTGATTTCTAATGCACTACCACTCGAAGGGGTACCAACAAGGGTTACAAGGGTGGCCAACAGATGTGTGCTTAAGCACCACTTGTATTTACTGCGTGTATGAATCCCTGACCATGGGTTTATGCACATAACGACAAATATCTGTAGCTTAAAGACGTCGGAATACGTCTCTACCCTAAAAAAAAATAACTCACAAATTTCTGCAAAGGAAGGTGCTCTGATACCACTTGTAATATTCCATATATAAATAAGTATGCAGAACAAAAATAAATAGATATAAATGGAATATGAACAACAATATAACAAGAACAACACCACAATAATACCAAAATGATACCAGAATAATACCAGAAAGAGCACTTTGATTACTGAGAGAAATGTTCACTTGCCTCTTCGAGGGGGAAACCTCCAGTAGAGCAGAGCTCTATTACAATAATATCCAAGATAAAATTTATCATACCTTCGACTCTTATTTATACTAAATATGTCTATTAAAAGACCCATCTAGAGGAAGATCCTTCTAGAAGAGGAAGACCCTTCTAGAAGAGGAAGCTTCTATTAGGTCTTCTTACATTGGACTTATTCTTCCTTATTGCTAGGCCTTATTAATATTAACCTTTATTACATGGAAATATATTATTCTACCTACGTGAGGGGTTAGGTGTCTAACAAAATGTTAGGGACATAGTGGATTCAAAAGAAAACAAACTCTAGAAAAAGTCCATGGTTGAAGAAATGGAAGCCATGGAAAAGAATGAGGCTTGGGATATAGTGGACTTTTTGGTTGGAATAAATCCCATTGGAAGAAAATGGGTATTTAAGAAGAAGTTGAATGCAAAATGCTAAGTGGAGAAATACAAAGATCAGTTAGTAGAAAAATGTTATTCCTAGGTAGATGGAATTGACTTTGGTGAAAAATTTTCTCCTGTTGTCCAGTTAACCTCTATTAGATTTCTTGTATCTGTAGTTTTTGTTCTTTTTTTGAAGTAAAACATATGGATGTTAAGACAATATTCCTACATAGGGATCTGAAAGAAGAATATACATGAAGTACCTAGAAGGATTTACAGTTAAGGGAAATAAAGAGTTGGTATTTAGGTTGAAAATTTCCCTATATGGGTTAAATCAATCACCAAGGATGTGGTTACAAAAATTTGATACTTATATATTGGGATTTGTCTTCATAAAGAGAAAATATGATCACCATATGTTTTCCAAATTAGTTTGTGATCATATTATTTATTTGGTCTTGTATGTGCATGATATGTTGCTGATAGGAAACAACAAGGAGATTATCCAGGATGTGAAAACTCAGTTGTCCTCTAAATTTGACACGAAGGATATTAGTGATACAAATTTCATTTTTGGCATGGAAATTGCAAGATATTGCGAAAATAGGAAACTATGGTTAAATCAGAGGAAACATGTCAAGAGAATATTCCATATGTTTAATATGCAGGAATATAGACTGATCAAGGTTCTTATTAATTTAGGTGTAAATTTGTCTATAGACCAATGTCCCAAGACATAGGAAGAGGAAGAGGACATGTCTCGTGCTCCATATGCTAGTGTGGTTTGCAGTTTGATGTATGAAATGGTCTGTACTAGACTGGACATTTCACATGCAGTGGGAGTTTTGAGCAGATATATGTCAAAACCAGGGAAGGAGCATTGAACAATAGTAAAGAGGGTTTTCAGGTATTTGTGTGGCACTACTAGTTATGGATTTTTCTATGAAGAAATACCAAGATTGGACATATTTTTTTACATACATGGGTTTGTTGTGATGAAAACTAGACTAGAGATCTAGATCAAAAAATATCTACAAGTGGGTTTGTGTTTAAAACCTATTTGGAGGAGAAATCAGTGGGTTGAGAAAAAGACAATCTGCAATGGCACTCTCAACTGTAGAAGTTGAATACACGGAAACCACTCATGCAAGCAATGAATAATTATGGATAAAAATATTGTGTTCAGGTATTGGGTTGGCACAACAAGTTGTAAGGATAGATTGTGATAGTTAGAGTGCAATCTTCCTAGAAAATAACTCGTCTTATCATTTAAAGACAAAGCATATTGATTTTCAACATTGCTTTGTGAGATACATGGTTGAAAACAAGAAGGTTGTTTTGATGAAGGTGGACACTTTGAATAATGTTGTAGATTCATTGAAAAATTATATGAGCATCAATAAGTTCTCCTAGTGTAGAGAAACAATGTGCATTGCTAACCTGGATCGTTGACTATGTAATCTTGTGAACCCATGTATGCAAAGAAAATAAAATAAGTGGGAGAACGTTGGGTATGTATTATATAAACCCCACTCATGATTTATTGTGCCAGGAACAACGAGGGGGTCACAAGGGGAGTGATATCCCCCCCAAAAAATGAGCAGTTTTTGCATCCATTTTTAGTTATTTTCATCACATCTTTTTCTCTTTTGGTGGTTTTGTGGTACATTGGCGGATTTGTGGCTTAGCCCATGGTTTTCTAACTCCACTTAAGGAATTAGGGTTGTAGTCTAATCTAGTTCAATGGATTAGAGGGTTTTTTATGTCATGGGATCCTATATATTGTATTGTAACAATGAAGTTGGATGATGATGAATAGGAATTAGAGGTGTGTCTCTAAACAAGTTGTTGGTTTTCCTAGTTTGGTTTTCTAGGTTAAATCTTTGTGTATATGTGTGCTTGCAACTGTGTTCTTTTCTATTTTTAAGAATCTGTGTGTGCATTGCATTACTGAAAAAGGTTTAAAACTTACATCTAGTTCCACATAAATATCTATAAACAAATTTTTTTTCACATGTACATACACTAACCCATTCTAAAATTGAACATACGACCTCCAAGGAGATAACATGTATTCTTAACAATTAGGTCCACTCTTTTTGTATATAAAAAAATGGAATATAATATATATCCTGGGAAACCCCTTGTTAGTTCCCCTCATTCCAAGGATGGTACCCAAGGAAAACCAGATTATTTACGTCTCAACATTGTATCAATATGTCCCTAGCAAGAATAAAACCTAGGTGGGAAGGGTAACATCCATTCTACAAAACCACTTGAGCTAGACCTAGTTGATATAAATACAAAGTGTTATAAGCCTAAGGGAACTTAACTTTAGCATCATATCTTTTGATTGACTTCTTTCTCTTAGGAGAATTTATGTATTTCTACTTTTCAACACTTTTTCTTGGGTTTGCACTTCCTCTGTAGGACACTTATGAGGAGGATATTTCATAATTTGGGTTAGATTTACTTACATTAATTCTTATATTACTCTTATAAACATGAATATGGTATCATAGTGGGTGTAAAGCATACTCTCCTAATTCTCCTGGATAATCTTAAAAACTATTGACTAGTGTCATCACATATTATGGTATGAAACTACTATTTTCTTGGATCACCATTTTCTATGGGTTCTAGAACTATAAATATTAATTTATTTTTTGTATATATAAAGTTATTATTTTGCAAGAAAAAATGACAATTTCTATTCAATAAAGAAAGAAATACATTCTTCTGGTACTCATGGAACAAAACAAAAAGAGAAACTTTAGGTGATAAGGTACTTATAAGAGTATAGATGAAAGATGAAAACTCCACTTTCAAGAGAAAAGATTAAAATACACAAATAATATAAATATAATTTCTTACCCTTTGAAAAATAATCATCAACTCTTCCATTTGTCCAATCTTCTTTGTTACCTATTTCCACCCTCCTGAAGAAGGATCCATATAAATTAATTGTAAATTAGGATATAGTATATTAGGAGTTATAGAGGGAACTAAATATTTCTTTGAATCAAACAAATAAATTTCATGAAGTCTCCTTATTCCACCTAAAGAGGCTTTAGGAACAACTAATTGCTTTGAGGAACAAATCTTCATATCCATATCTTCTATGTTAACCCACAAATGAGGATTGGACTCCCCTATCAACATTTGCAGATATTGATCCTCCTTCGTATCATCATCATTTTTCATAAAATCTTAGCTTTTATTATTTTTTCTTGTCCCTTTTTACCTTGTAGGACCAACATAAACACGGAAACAAGTAGCTTGAGGATGGCTTGAGAGATGACATATTCAACAAGAATATGTCATGTTCTCATAATCCAAGACCCAAGTGCATTGATTTTTTTTTCCATTTGAGAATCATTTTTTGTAGAAGACCCATACTAAGGTTCATGTCAACATAAATGTAAGCATATGTACACAAATGAATGTGAGAGCTCTCTCAAGACAATATTGATGTAAGTTCCCAAATATTTCTCACTATCCTAAAAATATAGTAAATGATAGAAATGTATTGGTAAATTAGGAGGATTAATCTAAATTGACATTTTCGTAATTGATATAGAATTAGGATCAAAATTTGGAAACCGAGTTATAAAAATATGTGCATTTCACCAAAAGAATAAAAAGAATCCTTTGGAACAAAAAAATATCTCACATTTCTTTGTCAAAGTGGAATTAATCCCACTTATATAAAGATGAAGTAGGATACCAATACCATTAAATCAACAAATGACTGTGCCATTTTCATAAAATGAATGTAGATGGTTAAGTTTTGGAGCTGTAATATCGACCATCAACACCTCCTCAACATGTTATGTTATATAATATCTAGAAATAGGTGAAGGATTCAAAGTATTAGGATTAACATTTTTTTTTCACTGCATCCCTAAAATACATCCCAATTCCCAACATTCATGCAATCACAATGCCAAAAAAATAGTTGAATAATTTGAAATATGATGATAAAAAGGATGAAATACATTCTCTATTTTTTTATCCTTATAAAGAAGAAATGATTGGGTAATGTGAATTTGTAAGGTACCAGATCTATTATGATAGCATAAAACATAAATAATGTAGAGAATAACCGGGAAACAATGCAATATATGAAACCACAACACCAAAATAATACCTTTATTGATGGGAAACAATGTTCCCTTGCCTCTTCGAGGGGGAAACCTCTATTATAGAAATTCTCTATTACAATAATTCTCAAGAAAAATACTTACCATGCTCTCAACTCCTATTTAAACTAAATCTATCTACCAAAGGAACAATCTAGAGGAAGATCTTCTAGAAGCAAAAACTTCTATTAGGTATTCTGACATTTGACTTATTCTTCCTTATTACTAGGCATTATTAATATCATCCTTTATTACATGGACAATATATTATTCTACCTATATGAGGGGTTAGGAGGTTAGGTCCCTAACATGCCATACCCCTTAAAAATGACCTTGTCCTCAAGGCTTGAGATGCATAAATTGTTGCAGAATGGTAGTTGAATCCCATGTGGCATATGATAGACTTGTATATTTCCACTGTAATAACACTTCCTTCATGGTGCAATGATGAAGACGACGCTCACACTGATCCAAGAATTCTTGTGCCTACAACTAGATGAAACCTTCTTCATCCAACTCGGAGAGACTAGTTTGAGTTTGGCTCTTAGTTCCAAACACCTTCTTTAAGCATGAGACATGAAAAACAATATGGAACTTAGAATTACTTGGAAAAGATAATTGATAGGCCACGTGTCCCACGTGCTTGAGAACTTTATTTATGGATATTCAGTGGAGTGGAAGGAGGGGCAGGAGTGGCGAGTTTAGGGCAGGGAAGAAAGGATGGTTTGTGGGTTTGAGAAGAGACAACCTGTTTTTATTCCTTATCTCTTTTAGTAGCTTCCACCTAACTTTGAGGGTGAGCCATGAGGACATGGGCACAGATCTCATCCTTGAGGCCACTGATAAAGAATTCTAGGAAAAAAACATCATACATGCCCTCTGTGTAGAAATCCAAGCACTCAAAGGAAGCTATAAAGTATTCGACTATTCCATATTGTTTCAACTTGGTCAAATGACCAAAACGGTGGGTGTAAGTGTCAAAGCATTCATAAATCTCTACAACAAATTATGTCCAGGCCAGATACCCTTGGTGGGCATTTTTTCTCCATTACCGTCATTGCCAATGTGCTCAATCTAGATGAATAACACCATACTAGAGTTTGGCCAACTCATTAGTAATTTTGTACAAAGAGAAATAGTGTTCCATTTGAGTGACCCAACCTGTTAGATCCAAGCCATAAAATTTGTTCACCTCCACGGGAAGGGGATGTAGGTCCTGCTAAAAGTGATTGGAAGGAAAGGATGTGGACTGGGAGGATTCAGGATCCTCAGGATTATAAGGTATGCTAGAAGATAAAGGATTCGGGGTGTGCTTAAACCAGGTGGTCAAATTGTTCACTACATCCTAGGATTCTTGACAAATGGTTGTCAATTTAAAGATGGATGTGGGAAGTGATTTGAGTGGAGCAAGCTAGGAGTTGAGGTTAGGAACATTGGAAGTAAGGGAAGAAACATTGATCTGGGTTTTCTCATTAGCTTTGTCCAAAAATGTGAGACGTTGTTCTCAATCTTAGTTGTGGGTGTGGGCCATGGGGATGGGGAAGAGGGGGGAGTGGAACTGTACAAAAAGAGGTTATAGATGAACGTGTTACATATTCCCCCATAGTAAGATTGATCTTATGGAATTTTCCTAATAAATTTATAGTTCCTCCATTTGTAATCATTACTTGAAACTTTGGCGCTGGATATACAAAGCAATTGAGAGCTTTGGCTAATTTATAGTGAATGAAATTATGAGGACTACCAAAATCAATTAGGACTATTTCCCTTTTCTTTTTTATATATCCTTCAACCTTGAGGGTTTGAGGAGTTCTAATTCCATCCAATGCATTACACTATCATGGGAGTCAACTCTTTAGAAGAAATTGCTTCTACATTTTCATCTTGAGATGGTTCTTGTTCTTGTTCTTCTTCCTGTTCACAATCTATGTAGAATAATTTATTATCACCACAATTATGTCCCTTACTGTACTTGTTGTCACAATTAAATCATAAACCTTTTTCTTTTCTTTCCTCCAATTGTTGAGGTGTTAACCTTCTAGGTTAAGGTGTTTTAAAAGAAGGATCACTATTCTCTCGATAGATGTTAGGATTGGTCCTTCTAGTAGCCATAGCCATATTTTTAATTTCAACATTTCTTTCCACCCTAAATGCATTCTCCAATGATTTGGTTTCCCAGAGGTGAACCTCATGTTGAATGTTATCCTTTAAAGTTTCTATAGATAAATCAATCAAGTGCTCATATGGAATATATGTTACATTTATATTCAATCTTTGGAAGTTCTCAATGTGCTATGTAACTGAACCCTTTTGCTTGAGATTTATCAATTGGCTAAAGAAGGTATTTCTCCTTGTATCCTCATAGTGTGCTATTATTTTTTACGTGAAAATTTTCCAAGTGATGAGTGATTTGTGAGAAAAAAGCCATCGATACCATAAAAATTGATTGGGTTATAAATATAAAGAAGCAATTCGTACCTTTTATGTATGTGGCACATTATGTAGATCAAAGAATTGCTACATCTGAAGTATCCATGTGATTGGGTCCTTTCCATCAAACTTCCTCATATCGATCTTAGGAATGTGGTTGGTCTTCAACCCAAAGTTGGAGTTTCTCCATTCTTGATTCATCTTCCTTGTGTCCTCATCATGAATTTCATTGGATACATTTTTACTTTCAGGCGTCCTCTCTATTAGGAAATTTTTCAATCCTTCCATGATCTCCTTTTTTAAACCATCCATCTTCGTATATGTTATTGCCTCCAATTTAGCTTCAGTTGAATCCATCATCCCTTGTAGTTCATCTTTTGTCATTATCTTCTTTTGTAATTCATTTATGTCCCTACACATTTCTTCATCTTCATCAAGAGTCCAAGTAGGACTATCTGGAGGCTTATTTGGTGTATAATTTCCCTTTTTTGGTGGCATGTTGGCCAACTATCACTTTTAAACCTTGATTTTGAGGTGGTTTTGGTAGACAATCTTTCTTCTACTGTATCTCCAAATTTTTGGCCCTTCTGGGTATGGAACTTTTTTTTTTGTAGTTATCTGATATTTATTCTCTACAATGCCACAGGTCTGATCAAAATTGGATGTTCCAAGTGAAATTTACGGTAACTTCCCCACAACTTGCTGATTTTTGGCCTTTCCAGGAGATCCCACTTGTATAGCGTGCCCTGCACAAAATAATTGATATAATATTATGAAACTTCTACCAGATATACTACGGATTGTCCACTATCTAATGCAACCAGTCTCACTCAATTTAAATACTCTAGGAAGAAGTTATGATTTTTTTACCCGGAACACTTTCTTGAGACTAGTCAATACAATTAGCCATATACCCTATCTTCCATGGGGTGTATCTACAAATGTAAGCTGACCCAGAAGATGAAATTTTTATCACAGATATATTACTAATTTCTGTGAATAACCTCTGGATTTCAGGGTCTAATACGTTACAGAAATTTTTTTATAGCGAAAATTACGCAATGACTCAATTCATGATGATTCTAGAACCCTATCTTACACAGGTTGTATCTCCGAAAGTATAAGGAATTGGGAGCTGAAATTTTTACCCAAAGTACCTTGATCTGTCTACTAAATATCCTCCAAGGGATTCCTTTTGAAGCATCATAGAAAAACAATTATAGAAAATATTCCAAGGTGTCTCAGATGCAGCAGTGAAACCCTAAGACCTTGAGCTCTTACCATATGTTAAGAACCAAATATCAATATAGCATAGAAAAACCTCAAAATAAGTTCTCAATGCCTTGAAAAAAGAGATAATTTCAGTTAATAAGCATCTTTGATGGGGACATATCCTTTTACACCACATAAATGTTCAAGTACAAAATGATTCCAAATGAAAATGTCTCCTTGGTATATATAGGAGACTAGGAGGTACAATTACAACTAATGGACCCAATCCGACATAAATAAAATAACATTACTAATATAATATTCCCCAATTAAGGGGTAATGTGCCACTATTTAGGGCTTAATAGAACGGTACCACAATGATCAGTGCAAAGAGAGGAAGTCAATGGATAGATGCCAAATAGTGATTTCTAGAAAATGATAGGTATGACTGCAATCGGGGTGAAGAGAGGAATCTAATGGGATCAGTCTCAAATAAGGTTACAGGTAGGACCCAGACTTTTCTTTTAACTCATGTGGAGTTATACTTTGATTTGAATAAAACTGCATTGATGAAATGCCCATATTCTTAACAGGAAGAAATGTGTAGTAATTTTGAAACCTGAATGAAGGAGGCAAGGTTGCACAAGAATAGATCATGTCTGTTATTTTTTTGTTCCATTTTTGTCTCAGGGGTTAGGGTGTTAAGGGTTTCTAATGACAAGGGTTTTCCCTGTGTTATAGCTCTCTGATATACTTCTGGGGTCGAACAACAATACTCGACCCAATATCTTAAGGCACCAACTAAGGAGGCTAGACTGTACCGTTAGTCGTACTACAAGATTACACATATACTAAATAGTATCTTCCCAAGTGTTGTTATCTGTGGAATTATAGCAGTTAGGAAACCAATTGGTTTATCTATGGAGGGCTTCAAGAGATCTAGGCCAATTTGTATACATTTGTTGTTTGATGTGCTACCAATCGAAGGGATACCAATAGGGGTTATAAGGGTGGCCAACAATGTGTGCTTAAGAACCACTTGTAGGTCCTACGTGTATGCTTCCTTGACCACAGATTTATGCGTCGAATCACAAATCTCTGTAGGTTTAAGACACTGGAACATGTCTCTACCCTAAAAAAAATAACCCACAATTCCTTCCAAGGAAAGTGCTCTGATACCACTTGTAAGGTACAAGATCTATTATAATAGTAGAAAACATAAATACTATAGAGAATAACAATTAAACAGTGAAATATATGAAATCACAGAACCAAAAAAATACCTTTATTGATGGGAAACAGTGTTCACTTGCCTCTTTGAGGAGGAAACCTCCAGCAGAGCAACGTTCTATTACAATAATTCTTAATACAAAGACTTATCATGCCGTCGACTTCTATTTATACTAAATCTATCTACAAAAAGAACAATCTAGAGGAAGATCTTCTAGAAGTCGAAGCTTCTATTAGGTCTTTTTTCATTTGACGTATTCTTCCTTATTACTAGGCCTTATTAATATTGACCTTTATTAAATGGAAACTATATTATTCTACCTACGTGAGTAGTTAGGGAGGTTAGGTCCATAACATAATTCCTAGGCTATGCTTCAATTTCTTCTTTAAATCTAGCTCATAGCTCTGAGACTTCACCCATAGATGTAAGGTTTTCCTAGAAATTGACTTGAACATAATATGAAATTTGATCTTGGTATCAAAATCTACAAGCCTTTCATTAAAAACCTGACAAGTAGCCTTAGAACTACCATAAAAAACTTGGCAGTCAAACATTTTAGCATTCATAGTCAAACACCTTACTTACATAAATTTCATCGAATATTTTTCTTCCAGATGCTAAAACGACTTGAGTAAGCAATTCATCAAACACCTAGATCCTTGACAAAATTCAAACACTTTTCTTGCAAACAAATCAAGAAATACATGCCATTCATCTGCAATACTTTTCCATTGATTGTGTGTAATCATTTTGTCAAACAGATGTTAAGTGGTGAAAAATTGATTATTATTTATTTTTTTTAGATCTAGAGGAATCAATAACTAATCATGGTTACTTAGGCGAGGCCTAGGTTCAAATCCGAATGACTACCACTATAACCCTTAGGCTAGTATCAAGTGCTCACAAGCAAACACCTAGCATGAAACTTATCACTTAGCAAGGACCAAGACATCTCGAAGCCCACCGAGGTGGACCTCTATCCCAATGGGCATATACCCTTCTAGCCTTATAACAATGAGCCAACATATCACTTTAGTATCATATCTTTTGATTGAATTCTTTCTCTTAGGAGAATTTATGTATTTCTACTTTTCAACACTTTTTCTTGGGTTTGAACTTCCTTTGTAGAACACTTATGAGGAGGATATTTCATAATTTGGGTTAGATTTAGCTACATTAATTCTTGTATTACTCTTATAAACATGAATATGGTATCATAGTGGGTGTAAACCATACTCTCTTAATTCTCTTGGATAATCTTAAAAACTATTGACTAGTGTCATCACATCTTATGGTATGAAACTATTGTTTTATTGGATCATTTTTTATGGGTTCTAGAACTATAAATATTAATTTTTTTTTTGTAGATATAAAGTTATTATTTTGCAAGAAAAAATGGCAATTTCTATTCAATAAAGAAAGAAATACATTCTTCTGGTGCTCATGGAACAAAACAAAAAGAGAAAATTTAGGTGCTAAGGTACTTATAAGAGTATAGATGAAAGATGAAAACTCCACTTTCAAGATAAAAGATTAAGATACACAAATAATATAAATATAATTTATTACCCTTTGAAAAATAATCATCAACTCTTCCATTTCTCCATTCTTCTTTGTTACCTCTTTCCACTCTTCTGAAGAAGGATCCATATAAATTAATTGTAAGTTGGGAGATAGTATATTAAGAGTTATAGAGGGAACTAAATATTTCTTTGAATCAAACAAATAAATTTCATGAAGTCTCCTTATTCCACCTAAAGAGGTTTTAGTAACAACTAAATCCTTTGAGGAACAAATCTTCATATCCATGTCTTCTATGTTAACCCACAAATGAGGATTGGACTCCCCTATCAACATTTGCAAATATTGATTCTCCTTCTTTTCATCATCATTTTTCATAAAATTTTAGCATGATAGAAATGTATTGGTAAATTAGGAGGATTAATCTAAAATGACATTTTCGTAATTGATATAGAATTAGGATCAAAATTTGGAAACCAAGGAGTTATAAAAATATGCACATTTCACCAAAAGAATAAAAAGAATCCTTTGGAACAAAAACAAGATCTCACATTTCTTTGTCAAAGTGGAATTAATCCCATTGATATAAAGATGAAGTAGGAGACCAATAACATTAAATCAACAAATGACTATGTCATTTTCATACAATGAATGTAGATGGTTGAGTTTTGGAACTGTAATATCGACCATCAACACCTCCTCACCATGCTCTTCTATATAATCTCTATAAATAGGTGAAGGATTAAAATTATTAGGATCAACATATTGTTTTTCACTACATCCCTAAAATACATCCCAGTTCCCAACAATCATGCAATCACAATGCCAAAATAATAGTTGAATCATTTGAAATATGATGATAAAAAGGATGAAATATATCCTCTATTTTTTAATCCTTATAAAGAAGAAATGACTGGGCAATGTGAATTTGTAAGGTACCAAATCTATTATAATAGAAAAAAACATAAATAATGTAGAGAATAACAGGGAAACAATGCAATATATGAAACCACAACACCAAAATAATACCTTTATTAATGGGAAACAATGTTCGCTTGCCTTTTCGAGGGGGAAACCTCTAGCATAGAAGCACTCTATTACAATAATTCTCAAGAAAAATACTTACCATGCCCTCGACTCCTATTTAAACTAAATCTATCTACCAAAGGAACAAACTAGAAAAAGATCTTCTAGAAGTGGAAGCTTCTATTAGGTATTCTTACATTTGACTTATTCTTCCTTATTACTAGGCCTTATTAATATCATCTTTTATTACATGGACAATACATTATTCTACCTATATGAGGGGTTAGGAGGTTAGGTCCCTAACATGCCATCCCCCTTAAAAATGACCTTGTCCTCAAGGCTTGAGATGCATAAATTGTTGCAAAATGGTAGTTGAATCCCAGGTGGCATATGATAGACTTGTATCTTTCCACTATAATAACACTTCCTTCATGGTGCGTTGATGGAGACCATGCTCACGTTGGTCCAAGAATGCTTGTGGCTACAACTAGATGGAAACTTCTTCATCCAACTCAGAGAAACTCATTTGAGTTTGACTCTTAGTTGCAATCACCTTCTTTAAGCATGAGACATGAAAAACAATATGAGGCTTATAATTACTTGGAAAATCTAATTGATAGGCCACCTGTCCCACGTGCTCGAGAACTGTATTTCTGGATCTTCAGTGGAGTGGAAGGAGGGGCAGGAGTGGCGAGTTTAGGGCAGGGAAGAAAGGATGGTTTGTGGGTTTGAGAAGAGACAACCTGTTGTTCTTCCTTAGCTCTTTTAATAGCTTCCACCCAAATTTAAGGGCGATCCATGAGGACATGGGCACAGATCTCATCCTTGAGGCCACTGATAAAGCATTCTAGAAAAAAAACATCATACATGCCCTCTGTGTCAAAATCCAAGCGCTCAAAGGAAGATATAAAGTCTTCCACTATTCCAGAATGTTTAAACTTGGTCAAACGACCCAAATGGTGGGCATAAGTGTCAAAGAATTCATAAATCTATGCAACAAATTATGTCCAAGCTAGATACCCTTAGCGGGCATTTTTTCTCCATTACCACCATTGCCAATGTGCTCAATCTAGATGGATAAAACCATACTAGAGTTTGGACAACTCATTAGTAATGTCGTACAAAGAGAAATAGTGTTCCATTTGAGTGACCCAACCTACCGGATCCAAGCCATCAAATTTGTTCACCTCCATGGGAGGGGGATGCAGGTCCCGCTAAAAGTGGTTGGAAGGAAAGGATGTGGTAGAAGAGAATGGAACTGGGAGGATTCAGGATCATCATGGTTATAAGGTGTGGTAGAAGAGAATGGATCTGGGGCATGCTTAAACCAGGTGGTCAAATTGTTCACTACATCCTAGGATTGTTGACAAATGGTTGTCAATTGAGTGATGGATGTGGGAAGTGATTTGAGCCGAGCAAGCTAGGAGTTGAGGTTAGCAACACTGGAAGTAAGGGAAGAAACATTAATCTGGGTTTTCTCATTAGCTTTGTCCAAGGAAGTGAGACGTTGTTCTCAATCTTGGTTGTGGGTGTGGGCCATGGGGATGGGGAAGNGGGGGGGGGGGAGTGGAACCGCACAGAAAGAGGTTATCGGTGAACGGTACCACAATGATCAGTACAAAGAGAGGAAGTCAATGGATAGGTGCCAAATAGGGGTTTTTAGAAGGGATCGGGTCCACGGGTAAAAAAAGGGTTGAAAACGATAGGTATGACTGCAATCAGGGTGAAGAGAGGAATCCAATGGGGTCGGTCTCAAATAAGGGTGCAGGTCGGAGCCAGACTTTTCTTTAAAATCATGCAGATTTATACTTCGATTTGAATAATATTGCATTGATGAAATCCCTATATTCTTAATAGGAAGAAATGTGTAGTAATTTTGAAACCCGAATGAAGGAGGCAAGGTTGCAAGAGAATAGATCTTGTCTATTATTTTTTTGTTCCATTTTTGTCTCAGTGGTTAGGGTGTTGAGGGTTTCTACAGATAAGGGTTTTCTCTGTGCTATAGGTCTTTGATATACTTCCAGGGTCAAACAACAATAGTCGGCCCAATATGTTAAGGCACCAACTAAGGAGGCTAGATTGTACCCTTAGTCGTACTACAAGATTACACAGATACTAGAGAGTATCTTCCTAAGTGTTGTTATCTTTGGAATTATAGTAGTCAGGAAACCAACTGGTTTATCTATGCAAGGCTTCAGGAGATCTAGGCCAATCTGTATACATTTGTTGTTTTATGCGTTACCACTCGAAGGGGTACCAACAGGGGTTATAACAGTGGCCAACAATGTGCACTTACAAACCACTTGTAGGTCCTATGTGTATGCTTCCCTGACCACGGATTTATGCGTTGAATGACAAATCTTTGTAGGTTTAAGACACTGGAACATGTCTCTACCCTAAAAGAATTAACCCACAATTCCTTCCAAGGAAAGTCCTCCGATACCACATGTAAGGTAGAAGATCTATTATAATAGTAGAAAACAAAAATACTGCAGAGAATAGCATTCAAACAGTGCAATATATTAAACCATAGAACCAAAATAATACCTTTATTGATGGGAAACAATGTTCACTTGCCTCTTTCAGGGGGAAACCTCCACTAGAGAAGCGCTCTATTACAATAATTCTCAATATAAAGACTTCTCATGCCCTCGACTTCTATTTATACTAAATCTATCTACAAAAAGAGCAATCTAGAGGAAGATCTTCTAGAAGTGGAAGCTTCTATTAGGTCTTCTTGCATTTGACTTATTCTTCCTTATTACTAGGCCTTATTAATATCGACCTTTATTACATGGAAAATATATTATTTTACCTACGTGAGGGGTTAGGGAGGTTAGGTCCATACCATAATTCCTAGGTTATGCTTCAATTTCTTCTTTAAATCTAACTCATAGCTTTGAGACTTCACCCACAAATGTAAGGTTTTCCTAGAAATTAACTTGAACATAATATGAAATTTGATCTTGGTACCAAAATCTACAAGCCTTTCATTAAAAACCTTACAAGTAGCCTTGGAACTACCATAAAAAACTTGGCAGCCAACATTTTAGCATTCATAGTCAAACACCTTACTTACATAGATTTCATCGAATATTTTGCTTCCAGATGTTAAAACGACTCGAGTAAGCAATTCATCAAACACCTAGATCTGTAAGAAAATTAAAACACTTTTCTTGCAAACAAATCAAGAAACACATGCAATTCATCTGCAATACTTTGGCATTGATTGTGTGTAGTCATTTTGTCAAACAGATGCTAAGTGGTGAAAAATTGATTATTATTTATTCTTTTTAGATCTAGATGAATCGATAACTAATCGTGATTACTTAAGCGAGGCCTAGGTTCAAATCCGAATGACTACCACTATAACCCTTAGGCTAGTGTCAAGTTCTCGCAAGCCAACACCTAGCATAAAACTTATGACTTAGCAAGGATCACGACATCTCGAAGCCCATCAAGGTGGACCTCTATCCCAACGGACATATACCCTTCTATCCTTATAACAATGAGCCAACATATCACTTGCAAGAATTAAACCCCTATGAGGAGGATAACAATCATGCTACCCAACCACCCTAGCTATAAACCCTACGCCATAAATTCATTACTAATTATAACTCATCTCTTTGTATTTTAAGATGGGATAATGTTTTCATTGACATGACCAAATTTTTATTAAATCTTTATCAAATTTGAAATTTGAGGAAATCCTCTACATTCTCATAATAACCCACGTTACCATACTAAAGTTCACTAAAATCCATTTAATTTATCAAAAATGTATTAAATCTTTAAGAGAGCCCAAATACTTTTTTTATTAACACTCACCTAAATAGTTGTCATATTGACTAGTTCATATTAGCTAGAAAGAAATTGGATTTTAATGGTATTTTTTTTTTTAGGATTAAATTATTTGAGAGAAATTGATTTTAATGGTTATGAAATCCTTTGTTTGTGGGACAAGGAATCTCCTCTACTTAGTGATTTGACTATGAAAATCTATAGAAATATATATACTCTATCATCTAAATTTTAAATATATACCATACCATCTAAATTTTAATTCGTTACATTTTAAGAAATACTAATTAAATAAAAAAATATTTAGATTTATCAAATATGTGAAAGAAAGGGTCTAAGTACAATATTATACTCCTATGACACATCAAATTCAAATTCCATGTTCCTAGTTAATTGAGTGATGGTTGTGAGAGGAATGATTGTTATCCTCCCTATCCAAGTTCAATTCCCATAATAACATGAATAAAAAAAGTATGTTGTAATGTCACACATTCCTTGACCGACACACCAATTTTATTACGCCGAAAGGCATGGACACATTTAATAGGTCCGCCCGACAGTTCAAGTTTTACAAGCCATTTTTTTGCAAGCCATCCTTTCGGGTTCACCAGCCACGAATTTGTGGCTGTGCTAGTCTTAATACACTTAATACACGACGTTAATTGGATATATAGCCTTTATTTTGGATGGATTAAAGCTTGTTGGATATATAGCCTTTATTTTGGATGGATTAAAGTTGGTCAAACCTTGTGGGAGGTAGACATTCACCGATTCTTTGTTTCTGTAACAGGAGAATCTGCTCGGTCCTCAACTATTGAATACGCAATTACGTGTCTCGGAATCGGAATAGAACTCTAACCATGGAAGTTGAGGCACATAGGCAGAGTGTTGCAACGCCAGAGAAATGGGGTAAGGCGTTAAGCAGGGCTTTTAATGCCGTGGTGGTGTTAACAGTCACTGCCACTCGTGATTTTGATACAGAGAGAGCCGGTGTCTATAATGCTACCGGTTTCATCGTCGATAAACAACGCGGGGTCATTCTCACCAATCGCCATGTCGTCGAACCTGGGCCTGTTGTCGCCGAGGCTACGTTCCTCAATCGCGAGGAGATTCCGGTTTATCCTGTTTACCGTGACCCTGTTCATGATTTTGGATTTTT
>SNQJ01S0142710.1:0-24598 GCA_010110895.2 Picea sitchensis
ACAATAGTTACATTATACGTATGTACATATATATAGTGATTGGTAATTAGTTAGTTATTTCATTTATTTTATTTGTTTCTTTTAGGAATAATGATTTGCCAACAGAGCAATTAAGCCCGTCGGAACGAGTTACACCAAATGGCTTGGGTTATTTAGACAACCCCGGACCAGACTCATTCTTCTAGTTGGCGAACGATCATTTTTTCCCATCAACAAATGGCGCTAGAAGGAGGGCCTGAATACAATTGATGGCATGTGGAAGTCATAAGAATCCACCTCCACACACTCGCTCCCCTGTAGTAACACATAGTCGTTCAAACAACAACGTTACTTCTGAAACAAAAACTACCTCGAATGAAAATCTTGAGGTTCCCGTTGAGCCAGTAACACCAAATCCTCAAGGGACCAACGTACAAGAAATAATTTGTCAGTCACTCTTAAGGACACACAGTTCTTTGGACCATATCAGACAACCTAGTAGGCCTCTCAATCAAACTTTAGATTTCTTGGATATCCGAGAGAAACTTGAAGGCATTGGTCTACGTTTGGATCCTTTAGGAGATAATACCACAGATCCCGACCACACCCCTACTCTTGCAGCCAGAGGATCTCGTATCCCACCTTCACCACCTCATTCATCTCCTTCCTCTTCAGGAGGAGAGTCATCTGACGAAGGAAGTTCTTCATCTGAACCATCTCAGCCTTTGACACCACCTACACCCATGGAAAATCAAAACAATCCCGCCAGACCTTGGCTCGATCAAGATGTTGTAGCTGTACCTGGACCCAAACACCCTTTTCCAAAACACCTGGAGAAATGGTTACCTAAGTTCGATCCAGATTCTAAGCAAATCTCCGAGGATCACATAAAAAAATTGTGTTATCCATTAGACTCCGAAGTGTAGAACATGAAGATGTAGTATGTAGAATTTTTCCTTACACGTTTGAGGGAAATGCCTCTACATGGTACTTTGCCCAACAACCTCACACCATTGTATCTTGGGACAAAATTGAGTCCTGTTTCCTAGAGAAGTTCGGAGATGATAAATCTCTTGAAGTCCTTGTCATGGAACTCTCTAGCTTAAAGATGAACCCTAAGGAGAAAGTAAAAGATTTTAACCAAAGGTTCTGCACGTTAAAAAACCAAATCCCCACTAATTCAATGCCCACAGAAAGCCTTATTGTGGCATATTACACCAAAGATCTACACCATAATGTAGAAATTTAGGTTAAAAGGTCTAAGAATTCAACGTTACTGGAAGCCTTCGAGAAGGCAAGACAAATCGAAAAGGATATTTTGAGCTTGAAAGATAATCTTAGTAATGAGGCAGAAATAACCCCATCTTCTAAGTAGAAAATATAAATTCTTCCTAGGCCTCCCCAAACCAAAACTCAATCAGAAACTTTAGATTTAGAAAGTTTACAATAGGTCGTCCAGAAATGATCGAATCAAGTCATAGACTTGAGGAGATCAGCTGAAGAAGCATCTTCAAGCAAAGGAAGTTACAAACCTCCTTTCAAAAAACCTTTTCCCTCAAACCGACCGAATCCAACCCCTAAGGGTCTGAATTTTGAAAGATTACAATACTCTATACAGACTGTCCTTGAAGCACATTATAACTTAGTCCCCCCTGAGAATTCTGAAGATGTGGTTGAAGAAGAAACAATCGAAGAAGAGGAATCATCTCCCAATGTCTTCGGACATTTTTCCGACAGTATTTTTCAAGCCAATTTTGAAACTGTCCATCCTTACAACACCAGAAGAAAAACTCAGAGTAAACCCTCTTTCGAAATAAGTACTAATGTGCCTCCTAAACAATTTAAACAAACTGAAACAAAACAAAATTTAACAACCCCAAGTTTAGAATATGATGTGATTGAATATCTAAAGAAACTTAGAGCTAATATTTCTGTTTACGAACTTTTGAAGTTTCCTTTTCTTCTACAGAAAATGCTTCAGAACATTGCAGAAAACAGTAAAAACAACAATCTAAATAGCAAGAAAATTGCAAAAATAAGTCCTAAAACAACTCAAAAGGTCCCTGCTAAAACAACACTTGAACCATCAGATAAAAGGGACCTCACTGAAAAAACTATATCAAATGTAGATAAAGTAATTTCAGGGACAACGACTAAAAATCAACAGAATTTTGTTGTTAATACTCGCAAAAATGTCCCACCTTTCTTATTAACTTTTGAAAATTTCAATAGAAATGTACATAATTGCATGGTAGATTCTGGCGCATCATCAAATGTGATGCCTTTGTCTGTTTTCCAAAACATCAATGCTGAAGTTCAACCTTCTAGTCTAAAATCCTTCATCTTGATTCGACGAATGTTAAGGTAATTGGTGAACTAAAGAATGTACTCGTTAGGCTATCCTCTAATCCTAAGGTTCACCAAATTATTGATATCATTGTTGTTGACATCCCTGAAGTTTATGGTTTATTCTTAAGCATGGATTGGTCCAAACAATTACATGGATACTTTGCAACAATCTGGTCTCATTTATGGCTACCAGAGAATGGAAAGCCAAACAGAATTAGGATTAATCGTGAACGTTACCTCAAACACACCGTGACGGATTTGAACGACACTAATGAACCATTTATTGCTTCCACTAATTCACTTGAAATGCAGGGAATGGACACCTTCTTTGGTAACTTCATGGTTGAAACCTCAGCCTTCACTAATCCAAAACAACAGTCGGAGCTCATGACATGTACCCAGTCAACAACTTTACCGAATGTGACAAAAAATGCCAACGAAGCTCACATATGGTCACTTTACTTCGATGGATCCAAATCTAGAGAAGGAGCTAGTGTAGGATGTGTACTCATCCACCCAACAGGTAATAAAACTTTTATCGCCTGTCGATTAGAGTTTGAATGTACAAACAACACCGTCGAATACGAGGCACTTTTGCAAGGACTCAAGAAAGCGGTAGATATGAATGTACATAACTTAATGGTATTTAGTGATTCAGAAATTGTGGTCAAACAAGTAAGAAACTCCATACATTGCCTATCATCACACCTGAAAAGTTATCAAACCGAGGTATGGAATCTAATGCACAAGTTTTTTTCATTTAACATCAATTCCATTCCGAGATTAAACAATTCTAAGGCTGATTTATTAGCTAACGTCTCTTCCAAACTTTTTCTCACAGAAGTTCTTTCTCCAAATGCATTTTCAATTGAGTTATTGTTCAGACCATCAATCCCATACAATGTCACTAATTGGAGAGTGTTTGATGATGATCAACAGATCATCATTTTTTTGCACATGGAGGACACCTTCGAAGGTGCGGTTATTGATGAAGACACCCATGATGAAGATCTCTGCAATTTTATGGTAATATCAGACATGAGGTCTCCCGAATCAACATCGGATCTGGTAAATTCTATCCCTAAATCTGTGGTAAGACTAGAATTTTTTTATGATTTGTATGATAAATTCAGAAAATCGGTAAATTGTAAAACAAATAGTTCTTCCTTGACTCATGAAAAGGTAAATCTAGGGACTAAAGATAATCCACAATATATCAATATGGGAAAGGGATGTTCCAAGCAAGAGCAGTCCGCTTTTATAAAATTGTTTAGAGAATTCAAGGATGTCTTTGCTTGGACATACAATGATTTAAAAACTTTTGACCCTAACATAATACAACATATCATCCCCAAGAAACCCCAGACTCAACCTTTTCAGCAGAAGCTGAGAAAGATGCAGTCTAAGCTGGAACCGACAGTCAAGAAAGAACTAAATAAATTATTGAATGCAAAGATAATCTTCCCAGTAAGACACACACAATGAGTGTCTAACCTCGTTCCTGTAAGGAAGAAAAGTGGCGAAATTCGACTCTATGTCGATTTTCGGAACTTGAACCGAGCGTTTGACAAAGACAATTATCTTGTTCCTCCAATGGAACAAATTCTTCCGCAGGTATCTGGTTCCGAAATACTGTCACTGCTAGATGGTTTTTTGGGATACAACCAAGTCTTCATGTCTCCCCCAAACCAGTTAAAAACCACTTTTCGTACCCCATGGGGTACTTATGCCTACAGGAAAATTCCTTTTGGGATTATAAATGACAGGGCCACTTTTCAGAGAGAAATGGATATTTCTTTTTGTGGTCTCATCAATCAATTCGTAGTGGTCTATCTTGTTGACGTTACTGTTTTCTCCAAAAACAAGAAAGATCACTTGTCTCACCTTAGGTCTATCCTAAAACGACGTCGCACGTACGCCATATCTCTCAACCCTAAGAAGTCTATATTTGCAGTGGAACAAGGAAAAATTCTCAGATTCATAGTATCTAGTGATGGGATGATCATCGATCCCGAAAGAACTCAAGCCATTTCCAAACTTCCTCCCCCCTCCAAAAAATCTATGCAGTCTTTTTTAGGCCAGATCAATTTTGTCAGAAGGTTTGTCTCGAGTTTTTCAAAAATGGTAAGGCCATTTCAAAACTTAATTAAAAAGGATGTTTAGTATCATTGGCGGCCGCAGGAAAATCAAGCTTTTTATTCCATAAAAAAAGCCATAGTGGAGGCTCCTTCCTTAATGAGTCCTGATTTTTCACAAGATTTCACTCTTTATACTTTCGCCTCTGATCGATCTTATGCCGCTGTGTTGACCCAAAAGAACGTTAAAAGAAATGAAATTCCCATTGTCTTTATGAGATCAGTCTTCAAAGGAGCAGATCTTAACTACCTGACTGTAGATCAATAGGCTTATACAGTTTTCAAAGAAGTAAAACATTTTCGATCATATTTACTGAAATCCAAAACTAAAGTCATTGTGTCTTATCCTGCTGTCAGAAACTTGTTGGTAAAAAAGGAATTGGGTGAAAAACGAGCAAACTAGATGACATCATTACAAGAGTATGACCTCGAAATTACCCCTACACAAATTGTCAGAGGTTAAGGTTTGTACATACTAGTGGCTGATTCAGTTGAAGAGAAACATAGTCAAATTAATGTCTTAACTGTAAATCAGCATAGTCAAAATCAAATCTGTTGTACTCAAGTTGTTGCTAATTCTTGGTTTGATGATATTAAGTTTTATTTAACACACGGTTCTTCTCCTCTCCATCTCAATCCAAAAAAGAGAAGAGCATTAAGACTAAAATCTGCACCTTTCTAGCTGATAAATGGCGTATTATTCCGTAAAAAATTTGATAACGTCCTAATGCATTGTTTGGAAAGAGATGAAGCAAAGAAAGTATTATTTGAATTGCATGCAGGTGAAGCTAGTGGGCACTTCGACAGAGACACCACTGCTCACAAAGTGTTAAGAGTTGGGTACTATTGGCCCACGTTGTTCAAAGGTGCCCATGCATTATGTCGTAAATGCATAATCTACCAAAAGGCTGTTGGACGAGTACAGAAGGCAACATTCCCTTTGCAGCCTATTTCGGTAGATTCTTCTTTTCAGCAGTGGGGTCTTAACATTATAGGGTCGGTTAACCCCACTTCCTCATAGCAACATAAATACATCATTACAACAACAGATTATTTTACCAGATGGTCCGAGGCTGCACCACTAAAAGTGGTAAACACTAGTCAGGTAATTTCTTTCCTTAACTCAAACATCATTACTCGATTCGGTATTCTCGAGTGTTTGGTCTTTGATAATGATTCCTACTTTTCATCCCTCAATATGAGTGTTTTTTCTTTGGAAAAAGGGATAAAACTGAAATATTCTGCCAGCTATTACCCCCAAGGAAATGGCTTAGCAGAATCAACAAACAAAAACCTGATCAAAATCATCAAGAGGACAGTTTTTGAAAACCACAAAAACTGGCACAACACACTTTCTAACGCGCTCTGGGATGATAGGGTGACACCGAAAACTTCTGTTGGTAATTCTCCTTTCTTTCTCGTCTATGGAAGAGAAGCGATTCTCCCTCCTCATGTTCTACTTCCCTCTCTGCAATTATCACAAAAAGTTCAGGAAGATGATTGTCCTCCTCTTGAAAGTCGAATTAATGCTTTGTTGAAATTAGAGGAAGTAAGAGCACAAGCAAAAGAGAGACTGGATCAACATCAACATATCGTGAAAATATGGTTCGATTCAAACTCTACTTCAGATAGAAACTTCGAGGAAGGAGACCTGATTCTCAAGTGGGATAAACCTCATGAGGGAAAAGGGGAACATACCAAGTTCCAGAACCTGTGGTTGGGACCCTTTTTAATCGTTGAAAAACTAGGTCCCATCTCTTTCTGCCTACAAAATTTAGAGGGACAGCCAGAGACCTTCCCGGTGAATGGCCAAGCTCTCAAGAGGTATTTTTCGTGATAGTTCCAGATCCACCTTTTGTATATATTTTTCTATTTTTATTTATTTTTATTTTCATATTTTGGTTATTTTCATCTTGTTTGTTTTCGCTGCTTTTTGGTTAAATTATGTTTGTGCCACCTTTTAGTTCGTGGAGGGGAACTCGAATGCATCATTATGAAGCAACTGTTAAGGTCCTCTCAAGAGAATAAATGTTATGAATTGCTGAAACATAGACTAACTAAATAAAATTTATGTTTGAAACAAACTTCCTAGTCTCACTTTATAATTATGAGCAGACATGATCATCTTTAAAGATTTTTACGTTGTCCCAGCTTTTAAATAAAGCAACTCAAGTATGCCTTCCTATCCTTGAAAATTTGGTTTCATCAAGAAACTAACTTCAGATCATAATGAAGGTAACTAAGAAGAAAATTAAAGGATGAAAATAACAAGTGTTCTAAAGACTGGAATTTTCAGCATCACCCTACTCTTCTGAATATGTTTAAAATTATATCAAATTGTAAAAAAATTCTCAAGAGTTGTGGGAAGTGTTTGTAAACCCGTCGGGATACTGAACAAGTCTGCTGGAAGTGATTAAATGCATGCATGATGCCAAGACAACTTTTTCGGGATACTGAACAGGCCCACTGACGGCGAAGCAATGTCAGGTTAAAGAAAATTCTCAGGTATAAATTTTGATATTGGTCATAAGCATCCTTCATTTTGAATTGAAATTTCTTGGATAGGGTAGAGGTGTCAGAGTGGGTTAATTGACATCCCTGTCGAGGCTATGGATGCCTGCTGGCAGTAGTGGCCTTGTCAACAGTATCGGAGCCATGGACTTGAACATCGTTGCTCTCATTTTTAAATTTTTTCACCGGATTTCAATTGAACATGAAGATATCTGAACTTGGACTGTGTAATGATCCTTGGAATGCTTTATGTCCTTCCGTTGTTTTTGATCTATAATCATTCGAAGCAGTCCTAACATGAACTTGTTGGTGATGCAGAGATAACTGCTTCTCCCAGTATGTCGCCATTGTCGGCAGCCCCACACGATTTTCACCTTTTAAAGCGACAAATAATAATTTATATAGCTGCCTATGCTTTGTCATGTAAATATTGTTATTTGAAGGTGACTTTTCGGTTGTAAAAGGGTGTTTTGATTTTATTTTCGTTTGCATGCTTCGTCCATAACTGAAAGCATGAATGAAGCATTGAAAATTATAATTGTATTGCAATTGTATCTAAGGCTTATGTCTCTAGAAGGGTAAATGTTCTTACAAATCTTTTAATGAATGCTTTTTTTCTTTGAATCTTATCATATATCAATAAAACAGTTGTTTTAAGTTGCTCATGGATTATAAGCTATATCTTGAGTACTTAAATGATACACCAAGAATCGATTGGCAATGGAATATTGGTTTGTTTCATTTATAATTCTTGGTAAATCATTTTTCATTTTAAATTATCGTTATGCTTTGGTTTATAAAACACCTCTTCTCCTAACCTTAGCAAATCAACTTCACCCATTACACAATGATGAGATTCAAACACACTCGGTTGTATCCTGTACTCTGTTTGAGGTGTCAGTTTGAAACGACAGATCCATCATCACAAACTAGAGTCTTGGGTTTCACTCTGTACTCAGAACACTCATTACCCCTAATGCTTGAATTTTTGTGGCTTGCAACCCCTTATGCTCTCATTCTGGTCATGCTAGGGTAATGGTGAGTTTTATTCCTTTGGTTTTTTCTCTGGTTTCCTCTGTTTTTGAAACCCTTCATGCTCACAATGAATTCTTTCCGCCTTCATGATTTCCTGTCCAAACCCTTATGGCCCCTGTCGTCCATGTCGAACCAAATGGCTCCCAAACCTTGCTTCTGTATGACGATGTGAGTGAATACCTTAAGATTCAGGTTTGGGTTGAGTTTCTCAAGAAATTCCAGGGTTACAACTTGCAAGCAGCCCAAGAGTTTTCCCTCTCTTTCGATGGATGCCGAGCAAAAGTGGGTGATGTTCAATTAGAAATCACCAAGGAATTTCTGAGTGAAGTAAAGAGCCTTCCCCTTACCGAGAAAAATGGTTTAAAAATTCCAAGCTGGAGGAGGTGCCATGGAGTCTGTTCGTTACCTCTCGAAAAATCCAATGTTGTGACAAAGGTATGCCAGTATCTCTGTTGAATATTAGGTGGCATGGTTTATTGGCAGTGTTGAGGAAATTCATTACATGTGAAGGTCTCTACGAACTCGTTTTCCATTACCACATAAGACTGCTAATACATTTTATCAGTTTCCAGTTAAACATGTCATTTTACTTATTGAGGAGTTTATATAAAATGTCTAAGAGATATAAAAGGCAGAGTTTGAATTCCAGTTTATTCTACCATGGGTTGATTAGGTTGTTGTTAGTCCATCATTTGAAACTATAGGGTGACAATTGGGATACTTTTGTAACCCGCAATGTCTTTGCTACAGTAAACCCTGTAGAAATTCTTGTGGTGTATAAGCTTATGCTAGAAATCCCCCATGTTCCTTCCAATGACAGGCCAGATTTTTCATGCGAAAAACCCTGTGAAAGGGCTAAGCCCGATCAAGCTATATTCGAGCAACATGATGCTAGACCTAGGGTCATTGAATCTCCTGAGCGTGAGAAGTATGTTTTCCCTAATACCATTGCAAAAACCATCAGTAAACACTCATGCAAACTGTCAAAGAAGAATCCAGATGTAGGGTTTAATAAAAAAAGGGTCAGGAGATTAATCTCGAGGAGCCTACGAAATAGATCAAAAGCTCATGTGAGCTCAATCGAGGTCCATGAAAGCTCTCATTCTAAGATAAAAAATTTCTTGGCAGGTGAAGACCCGAATTACTCCAAACCAGATCTAAGTTAGACTTTCAATTATGTAAATAACCTGCCACCATGCTTGAAACACAACAAAGATTTTCAAGGAATTAAACTCAGTCAAAATCCCCTGGTGGATAGTGGTAATGTTTTTGACACACAGTCATGTGTCTCCTCAACCAACTGTCCCAGTTCCACGGTGCGAAGTGTGCATACACTAGATTGGCCAATATTACACAGATGTCCTCATCCTCCAGGCAAAGATCAAGACCCTTACGGCTCAAAATGACTTATTAACAATTGAAAACTGCAAGCTCAAGACCAGTGCAGAAAGGCAAGGAAAACATTTGAAAAGGACTGGAAATGTCATAATAAAAAATGTTGAGTGTGTCAAAGCAATGATCAACTCTGAGATTTTATGATTTGAATTTAGTATTCAGTTGAAAGGTAAGATTTGTTTTTATCTTAGTTGTGCTTTTATTGTTATTTTTCTAATTAATATCGATTGATTTAGATTTTTGTTGTTTAAAATAAGACTACCTACAAAATCAATAGATTCTGTAGCCAATCAATTCACATGAAAAAATTTGGAAAATATTAGTTAAAAAAATGTCTAATTTCTTCATTTCGTTTTTCTTTCAGGATATCATATATCTTGTGGTGATCTCATAAGATGGAGCCTTTTTGGATTTAGTTAGTTAGCCATTTCTTATGGCTCATTTTGTAAAAAAAAAAAAAAACTTTCATGATTTTGGAGGATACAGTTTGATATTGAGTGGCTTTGGACCCTCTATTTTTGTAACTTGTAGATCCTTTTGGGATCTGATCCTATCATACAAGATAGGATGTTTATCTTGCAAGAACTCTTTAAATACTACAGATTTTGATAATGAAGGCATCTTAGCCTGGCGTTGAAGGTGGATGATTAATTTATAAACTTGAATGGAACAACAATTTGCATTTTATCTTTAGTTTCCTATAATTGGTGTATTCATTTATACTTTGTTTATCCTGATAAACTAATAGTTTTTGATATCTTTAGAATTCACAATCTGTTATGTTTTGGGATAATTCTTTTATAAATATCATCCATATTTGATGCTTCAGATATTAACAGTGTGATCATCCATTCATCTTAAATGGCATGATTTCTCTTTAATTTTTAGTTGAATGATCAAATGAAATGTTGTTACAACGAGATTTATCTTAATGTAACCGCTTGCGATCATAAGATCACATGACCTGTTTGTACCATCTATTCTGTTATTAAAACTCAACTGTCAACACACTGTTCTGGATTTATTTAGAATAGTCTCAAGGTTCATTGTACGTTTCCCTCTTGGACATGGTAGCTGGACGTTCTCTAATCATGTAGATACTTGGATAGATATCGCTAACTCACTAACAGGTTAGCTCAATTATATTTTTTTCTGTCATTTAATTATCACTAAAACTCGAATGTATGTTTTGGATTTAGACTATCCATATGTTTCTGTTTCATAGTGTTTTTTTTATTTTTTATATTAGTTTTGATTTATAAAGAAAAAACGATTTTCTTTTTTATGTTCTTCTTTATCTGCTTCCTTGAAGCAATCATTTTTCACATTGAGTTTTGTAAGTTTAGATTAAAACTTGCAGTTTGTATATCATGTACATAAGTAAGATAAGTAAATCTTTCGTTTAAATAAATCTAAAATAGTTACTTTATACGCATGTACATATATATATAGTGACTGGTAATTAGTTAGTTATTTCATTTCTTTTATTTGTTTATTTTAGGACTTTTAGATTGGCTAACGAAGCCATTAAACCCGTCAGAATGAGTTACACCAAACGTCTTGGCTTATTTAGACAACCCCAGACCAGACTCGTTCTTCTAGTTGACGAACGGTCATTTTTGCCCGTCAATAGATAGGTCATTCACGTTTCAACCCTTTTGAAATCTAGCCATTGGCCACTTTTGAAAGATCAACTTGATAGGCCATAGGGCCTTTTCAAATGATTCCACTTTGAAAGAAAAAATATAATCCCATCAGGCCTCTTCAAAAGATGTTCTTTTGAAACCTCTCGATAGAACATTGGGTCACTTCAAAATATCTTCTTTCAAATTTTATTGATAGACCATCGAGTCCTTTTGAAAGATGGTTGTTAGTCACTTTTGATTCTTGTAATAGGCCATTGGGCCCATTTTGAAGATGCTACTTCAAAAGATAGGAAAAAAATCTATTAGGCCACTTTGAAATATCTTATTTTGAAACCATCCAATAAACCATTGGGCCATTTCTAAAGAACATCTTTCAAATCCACTTGATAGACATCGAACATTTATCTTTTGAACAAGATGGTCCAAGGAAATTGGTTGTTGGTAAGCAATTTTCCAACCAATTGTAAGAAATTATTTGTGGATTCCACGCCAAGATAGGCTATGAGGCCACTAGTGTTGGTGTATATTGTTCATATGTTGCTTTCTTTAGTGCACTTACCACTTGCTTTAACAGTTTTAGGCACACAAGCAGTTAAGCTTAATTAGGTGTGTTTGTTCCTTTCTTTATGGAGAGATTCATGGAATTCACTTGTATGGTTTTCTTTCTTGAATCCTCTAAGCATGAGATTCTATTTGTATTGCATATATTGATCTTCGTTTAACGAGGTAGTTGTAGAGTTAATGAGATACATGATTTCCTATTACAACAGTCCAGTTTTAACTTCTCTGGTCTATGTGATTTTCTTTACACTATAGATCTTGGGTGGTTTTGTAGCCACAACTACAATGGATCTACAACCATTGCAAATTCAAAATAGAAAATATAGTAGATTTGTATCAACAACTATAGGGGGTATACATCCACTATAAATTCAAAACAGTAGCTATAGTAGATCTGCAACAACAACTACAACGAATCTGCAGCCTCTGTTTTGCAACCATAGCTAACTTGGTTATGCAACCGCATCTCATATGGTATTAGAGCCAAAGACTATCTAAATGAGAGTTTTATTTTTGATTTTTTTTTATATGTTGAGTATGCTCTTCTTTTGCATCTTTGGATGATCTGGAGAATTAGAATTGATAAAAAAAATCATAGATTTTATGGGGGTTTACTCTTGGATTGAGTATCTAGGGAGTTTTTCTTGCATCACAATTGCATGCATGGATTTGTTTCATCGGTTTGAAGGTTATTTGTGATTTAGAAACATGAGGTCTCTATTTTTTAGTAGATCGATATTTATTCTAGTGGTTATGGAGAAAAATCAAGTTCCCCTTCTCCCCCCATTCGATTATTATGAATGGAAATTTAATATGTTAATTATTTTAGGAGCAAAGGAGTGTTCCTAATAACAATGGGAACATAAATTGAACCAATGCTAGGTACAAAAAAAATGAAGTGTTATAATAGATGTGATGAGGCATATGGATTATTGTGTCTATATGTATCTCCCAATATTCGTTTCCACATTAAATTCACTAATTCATGAAATCAAATATAGAATACACTTGAAGTATTGTTTGGTAAGTAGGAAATGTTAAGAGGACACCAATTGGAGAATGAGCTCATCAACTTGAGCCTAAGTAGTTTTGACACCATCCATGACTTCTTCACCAAATTAAAATAATTGAGATTGGAACTAAAGTAGTGAAAGATTGAGAAAAATTGATAAGCAATTGATTATTTCCATTGTTTCTAAAGTTGTACCTGAATTCTCCACATTTGTTTCTACATTCTAGTCCATTAAGGATGCACTTGGAATCACATCGAAAATTCCATCTCTTGATGAAATTGCTACTGCACTTAGCAACGAATAGGACAAACTTGTGCACATGGGTACTTTGAAATATCCAAAGTCACATGCACTCATTTCCATTCAAGGTACATAGGATTCAAAGGATTCAAACAACAACAACAAGAAATAGAAAAGTATAGATGAGAAGGACCATGAATAGAGAAAAGAGTATAAATATAAATCTTCTTTTGAAACCTCCCATTTGAAAGGTGATAAGCCTAAGATTGAGAGGTTCAATTATGACTATTGCAGTAAGCTCAAGAATGATGAACATAATTGCATGAAGAAGAAACTTGATCGTTTGTCTCACATTATTGAGTAGAATCATATCAAGGTGCTTGATTCTAACAAGAAAATTTCATCAACAAAATATCCTTCCAAGGCATAGGAGAACAACTAATCTGAAATGGATCTTAACCAATGAATGGTTGTAGGACTGAGTGCCTTCAATCCAATTCAACAATTCACGAAGGTTAACAAACAAATAAAATCAATGCAAATATAAAAAGTGATTAAGGCAAAAGAAAAAACAATGAACTAAATCAAAAGAAAAAAATAGAATATGAGAGAAGGTTGAGGAAAGGGAAATGAAGGGTCATGATTTTTGGCCTTCCCCTTACCCATAGATCTCCCTATTTATTCCATTGATTTCACTCTCAAATATATTTTTGTTGGCCAAGAGGGAAATATGTATAGAGAGACAAGAGATGCATTGTTCTAGATATTGTTGAAATGAGAATTTAGCCACCATTTGAAGTTGGTTTTCCCATTTGGGTTTCTAGTGTAAACATCGCGTCTTGTTTTTGGATTTCTCTATAGTTGTGAAGTTTCCTTTGTGTGGAATGATTCTCTTATCTTTCTTAATGTTTTACACCAATTAATGTCTCTATGACTATGTTAAATATGTATTATGGAGTATGGGTTATTGGTGTTCTTAGCTATGTTCAAGGTGCTCCATCTAGTTGAATTCATAATTGAAATGAAGAATTATCTATTGTATATCTATTAGCAACACTCATAAATTATCTTCCCATTCATTTTATGTCAAATCCAAGGACTACGCGATGATGTTTGTCCATTTAATGGAGACCCTAAGATCAATGGATATAATAACAAGGTTGTTACAAATTTTGGGTTGAGTTTTTGTTATCAGACTCATTAATTTAGTAACTTGTCCCTCTACTTAGACCATTGGCCTACTTTCCTAGGAAATTTCCTCTTTCTTTAGAGCCATATGCCTTCCTCACCTGGTTGATTCCTTTACCTAGTATTTTTTCCTCCCTAGTTGAATTGACTCCTACTTGGTCAAGTGGTCCTCACTTAGTAAACTTCGCATTGATAGGTCAACTCATTTCCTGGTCAATTTGATCCAATTTCTATTGTTATAGAGCTTCAAAATTGGCATGCAAATGTTGAGATAAACAAAGGCATTAATGTGGGGAATGGGATGACAAAAAAAATCTTTGAAGCTAATGTGTTCGGATTCTTTTGAATATTGATGGCATCATGACAGTCAGGTAGAGTGCTAGATTGTATACAGAGAAAGGTTCATGATGAAGAGTATTAGATTATGTATTTTTCTTATAAATCCTTTAGAAGGTGTTTTTTTATAAGTATATTCAACCTTGAGGCACATCAATCAGGATTAGATATTGCGACCCTTGAGACACTTTTTCTAATTCACACTCAACAGTTGAAGGTTTTTCAAATGGGGAACGACCTAAACTCTTCCTCTAGTCCTAAGAATATTAACTCTATAAGTCTTGGACATGTTCATGGTGAATTGGATAGCCAACAAGCCTATTTCAAAATTTTCAATGAGGATGCTCATGAGTATGGCATGCTAATTGACTATTACAAAAGTATTAAATCCATCTTTGAACAAGGCATTAATGTTTTTTAAGTTTTGAAATAAAAGGTGGATGAGGTAGAAAGAAACAATGACAAAGAGAACTTGAAAATACTTGATCAAGAGATGAATGAGTAATTTTCTTAGGTGCTCAGATACTCTTTGAAATTATATGCCTTGGTCGTGTTGCATAAGGAATTGAATAACCTCAAGAGACATATTGATGGTGTTTATGATCACCATTGATCATAGGTTGTACTATTCTCCATGACATAAGAATAACTAAATATTTTATAATCCAAACATATTGTTGGTTCTATGAGCATTAGGTTGAGACGATTCAAAATTTTTTAGTGTTCTTATTCTTGGAGTGATTAGTGTTAGTTGTTTCTATCTCTTATTCATGTAAATTGCTATTAACAATTTTTTTTAAATATTATTATACATGCCAATAGAATCTTGTAATTTGGTTTTGATTTTATTGAGCACTCGACATCATACAAACCAAACCACTAGAAATATAACTATACATTATCATAATTGTATTAATGATTAGGTTTCTCCCTTGTTGAGAATTAGCCTCGTTCTTCCATGGAATTAAAGCCTAGGAGCCATCCAACATGTCATTCTCACCCACCTTCAGAAGAATAGTGAGCAAAGAGTAACTACAGAGAAGTTGACCTCAAAATTTCCTTGAGCATAGAAGCAACGGAGATCAATTATGAGAACAAAGTACTTAACTTCCTACAGAGTTAGAGACCTAACATTGATTGGCTCACTAAGAACAAATAATTTCCATTGCATTGTCATCTGGTTTATTATGTGTAGGTCACATAGAGAAATGATCCATATAATCATTGTATATAATAAGCTTCACCGAGAACAGAGGCCTAGTAGCCATATAGAAGATAGAGTTAGTGTTGCACATAGACTTCCATCAAGAACATATAATTCCATCAATAACATAATCCTTGTAGACATTATGAATACTGGGAACAAATATCAGAAGTGATTTCTATAGAAGATCCATGTTTATGAAGAAAGTGGGTTATAAGTCCCTAGTTTATAGATCATAAGGTGTCAAAGTGGTTGAATCCTTGACCATGATGTAGCTACGAGAACTTTGTAGACCCCAACATGGGTAAAGGAAACATAGAGAGCTTGGAAGACTTATGGGATAGAAATTATCATCCTCAAGAAGAGAGCAAGTGCTTGAAATAGAAGGTCCATATGTATGACGAAAGGATAGAAGAGATGGAGAAGAAACTTGAGACCTCTACCAAACTGCTTCCATTACTAAATAAGTAGTTTGAAGAATGTAAAGACTCCCTCATTGTGGTCATGATATATTGGGACAAGAATGGATTTTAGCTTATACACTTAGGAGAGAAGGTCATTCAGTTAGATAGCTTGCAAGAATATAGGCTAGAGAAGGTCATTTAGTTGGATAGCTTGCAAGAATATAGGCTCACTCATATGATGGCTCAATTGCAACAAGAGTCGGTAAATAAAGAGGAGGCCTTGGAAAATATCCAAGAAACTATCCAAGAGCATTGGGAAGCAAGGACATTTTGCATTGCCACTATTAAATCCAAAACCATGACCGAGACCACTTTGGTAAGTTCACCTTCCATAGACATTTCTCAAGAGTAGCTTGGTGAATTTGAAAATCATACCAAAGGAATTGGTTCCAATATCTTATGGAAAATGGGATATGATGGAAAAGGGTTGGGAAAGAGAAGATAAAGCATCCTAAGCTCCATTGTATATACATTGTTATTTAAGCATGAAGGCCTAGGTTTTGATGGTAGAGAGGAAAGGCTCATGACCAGGAAGACAAATTTTGTGAAGGTGAAATACATGATAGATTTGGCCTACTCATCATAAGAAAGAGCAATAGTACATGAAGGTGGTAGTCAATTACCACCTCAACCTTCTTGTGGAAATGATCAGAAGGGTGATAAAGAGAAGAAATTGAAGACTTAGCATGCACTATTACTCAAAAGAAGAAGTAATCCAATCATCTAATGCAAGAAGGAGAAGAACAAAAATAGGTCTACCTCAAATAAGACATCCCTTGTTTGTCATTGCTACAAGAGTAAATGTCACATCACTATCAATTGTTGGTATTTAGAGGCTTGCTCGTTTTGCAAGAAGAAAGGCCATCTTGAGGCATATTGATAGGAGAAATAAGCCATATTCTACAAGCCTAAATGTTCTCAAAGAAAGAAGGAAAATAATTATTCCCTAATACAAAAAAAAATTCATAGGCACGAGAAGAAAAGGACTATCTTAAGAAGTCTTTATAACAAGACGAATAACCATTTTTACCATTACAATTTGAGTGGTCATTCAGAAGAACAATGTTGGCAACTTCATCTAGATATTCACCCTAGAAACCGCACAACCATTAGAAGAGTGTGGAGAGTGAATATTGAAGAGCATTAAGACTTGCTTGAATCTCCAATATAAGCAATAGAAGATATCCAAGGAGCTATAGTAGAAAAGGAGGCCCGTGATACCAAAAATACGGACATCAGGTTGATGTCAAGGGAATCCATAATCCAATTTTTGATTTCAATATTGCATCTGAAGAAATCCTTCTTGGAGATGTGTTGGATATTGGTGCATGGAGGTCAAGCCCTTGGGAGAGTTATTGAGAACTCCATGCATGCATGTAAGTATGTGTAGGCACCAGAGAGTTGTTTCCATGTAGGGAAACAACTAATCCTAGAAAAGAACGCAAACCACACTTCCCTTATGGAATTTTTATGTGATGGAATATAATGTTTGGGTCACACTAAAAAAATAGACTAGCATTCAACCTGGTTTCATTAACTGCCAAGATGGACTATCTCCAATAATGAGAGAGATGGGAATGGATGTTGATTACAAAGTTCAAATCTAGATATTTCTCATATCTAAGACTCATTGAGAAGACTTCTTCATTGTAGGAACAAGTGAGCCAACAATTGGATCCAAAACCATATCCAGGACTAGCACTCAAGCCAGTGTCAAGTTTGTAGCTAGGATTCATATTCAGAGAAAACAAATTCCAAAGAAGTAGACATAAGGTTCATTGATCCAGATTGGTTTCCTTCAATATTTTGGAGACCAAAAATCCTCTCAATGGGGAGATGTGATGCAAAATGGAACTAAACCAATGAATGGTTGTAAGACTCATTACCTGCAAGCCATTTCAACAATTTATGAAGGTTGGAAAAAAAATAAAACCAATGCAAATTTAAAAAGTGAAAAAAAAAGAAAAAAAATAGTGAATTAAATGTTGGGTATTGGGTATAACCTAATATGAAAAAAATAAACAGAATTGTAGATAATTGAAGAGGAATAACCTTCAAAGAAAATAGGTGTTGTCTAGAGACATTGTTACAACACTTAAGCACAGTGCATTGTGATCAGAACATCACAATGTATGTTGAACACACACACACCATGTTAACTATTAGCATACAATTCACTTGATAATGACCCATCGGGTCTGCTATTTATAGCCTCAATATCTAACCATCTTCCTTGGAATCAGGAAGATCTTATCCACATACAATTGTCTATGGTTAGAGTTGACTCTGTTAAATCTGCTTTGTCTAGTAGACTCGACAAGGATGCTGGACTTGACCATCCATGCACCCAACTTGTAGTCAATTGCTCAGATGGTTGATCCACCAACCAATTGTCTTCAACTACTGGTCAAATGTTTGATCGACAAGCTTGTCGACTACTCGACTGAATAATATAGATATATGGTCGATCGCCCGACCCACTATTTCTGGATTTTGGTCAATCGTTTGATCGATTATTTCCAAATGTTGTTCAATCGTCCAACCAACTGATTCCAAGAGAAGTGTGATGAACCATTAGAAATTGAGGTTCCAACAACCCCCCATCAGTAATCGACTTTAGAGATTCATGAGGTGAAATTAAGTCAACATGACACCCCCACATAATTGCAGCTTACTGAAGCCTAATCATCGAACATAGACTGATAAATTTATTTTTAGACAAAGGCTTTGTAAATATCTCAACAATCTTATCATTTTTTCTACAATAAACAAGAGAGACAATAACCAATTGTTTCAAGTAGTGAGCATGGAGCTCAACATGTTTCATCTTACTATGTGCAATAGGGTTGTCAACAACTTGAATGGCACTCTGATTGTCACAGTAAAGTGTATTCGAGGTTTGTACATGAAATACAAGATCACCCAAGGGTTGGTGAATTCATACTACCTATCTACTTGGATTAACAGTGCCACAATATTTTGCCTATGTAGTCGACATAGAGACTACCTTATGTTTCTTTCACAACCAAACCTATGGTCTAGTATTGAAGAAAAACACATAGCCAGAAGTGGAATACCTATCATCATTGTCACCTGCCCATTCAAACTTGGTGAATTTGACCAACGAATATAAAATTTGATAATAGTTGATACCAAGATGAGTGGTACCTTTGAGATAGAAAACAATCCTTTTGACCGCTTTCCAGTGACTTTCTCTGGGATCTTGCACAAAACGAGAAACCACATTAACAACAAAGGAAATTTCAAGTCAATTGTGAGTAAAATAAATGAGACTGCTAACCAGTTGTCGATAGAGGGTAGCATCGACTTTGGAAGTTTGAAATTTTTTTCTCAGCTTAGATAGAAATTGAAAAGGAGTAGCACAAGGCTTACAATTTCCATCTTAAAATGTGTCAAGGGATCCATTACATATTTATATTGAGAAATGAAAAAACCATCATAAATTGGTAATACTTGAAGACCCAAAAAATAATGTAGAATACCAAGATATGTCATGAAAAAGGAGTCAGCAAGTTGTTTCTACAATATAAGAATGAGATCAATGTTATTGCCAATTATGACAAGGTCATAAACATATACAACAATAATCAAAGTGTTTCCATGAGAATGGAGTACATATAAAATATGATCAGATTCACAACATTTGAAACCAAGCCGAAGAAAGAAATTGTCAATCTTAGCATACCAAGCTCTAGGATCTTGCTTCAAACCATAAATACACGTATGAAGTCGACAAACCAAGTTATAACCTGTCACAAAACCAAGAGTTTGTTCCATGAAAATTTCTTCAGATAGGTCTTGTTGGTTTCCCGTAAAAAACCCCTTCTTTTTCTTTAATCAAAATCTAGGGTCCCTCTAAATTTTACTTGGATTCTTCGTTTGTTTCCCTTTGACTTGATTGGATTGGTATTGGTTTTCTTTGTTTCGAGGTTGGTTTGATTTTTTATTCTTTTCTTTTGTTTGGTTTGAATTTCATGAAATTTAAATGCCATTTGTTTTTCTTTCTACAGAGTTTTGATGTTGATGGACAAGCTTCATAATTTGGGAGTTTGTTATTACCTCTTCCTTATTGAATTTATCTTCTATGAGAATGGCTTGGTTGAAGACATGGATTAATAAAATTGATTTTACAGAAAGAAAGCTTATTGTGACACATCGTTTCTATGACATTTGTTCACATTTGATCAAATTTGAATGGAGAGACAAGCATAGAAATCTTAAATAAATCTTAATTATATAAACGAAAACATTANGGATTAATAAAATTGATTTTACAGAAAGAAAGCTTATTGTGACACATCGTTTCTATGACATTTGTTCACATTTGATCAAATTTGAATGGAGAGACAAGCATAGAAATCTTAAATAAATCTTAATTATATAAACGAAAACATTATTTTTTATCAACCTTTTACTTTCGTTTAAATTATAATTATGTTTTCGTCTTTTGCTCATTAGCAAGTTTGACTATTTGGAATAATGGGTTCAATACTTCATCAAATAATATCTTGGTTGGTTTCTCATTTTCACAAAATCATTTGGTGGGTTTAATTAATTAAATTATTTTGTCATTTTGCATCTCATTTCAAAAAAAAATATAAAAAAAATTATCTATCGTTTGTTTGATTTTTGTGGAAACCCAAAATTAATATTTTTCTCCTCTCCATCAACTTGAATTTTATATAATTTTAGGATCATATTTTGAAAAGGAAAATATAAACAATATTTGTTTACAACTTATAGTTAGCTTTTAGTTTAAATTCATTTTAATTTTATTGTTCTAGATTTTGTTTTATTCACAATTTTTATATTTAGGTTATTAAATTGGTTTATTTTTGTTTCACAGGTTTCTATTATCAGATATTTGGTATGGATTTGATCATGGATTGAATTTATTATCTAAATACATTCAATATAATTGATCCAAAAATAACATTGGATTGCTGCAAATAATTTATGAGCAACAACAAATAATATTTGGAAATGCGTTCAAGAACAGACAAACAATTTTGTGGGACTGATTGTAGCCAAACTGTGAGAAATATGAATAAACAATTGAAAACCCATCTACATAATGGACCCATTTAGCTTATTCGTGAGATTTTTCCCAAACAAATGCGCGATTTGAGAGATACTTTTGTTTCTCTATGAGGAAAATTTCAGGTGGAGGAAATTATTAGTGACGCCTAGACTGTTCATTCATTGCATAAATATATGAGAAAGTTTAGAGCCAAGGAGATCCAAGAATTTTAGAGGAGGATTTTTATCCTTTCTTTTTTGTATATTATTTATTTTGTAAACTTTTTCTTTTCAAGAGTAACGGATGGTTGGAATTTTGGGAGAATGGACCAGTATTTTTGAAGAAGAATATGAAATTTTAGATTTCTTAATGGTTTTTTTCCTATGAGTAAAGTGGTTTTGTTTTCGTTATAATATCTTCATATTCTTTGAGTAATTGATTATGCATTGATTTAAATTAGTTTTAGTTTGTTTTATCAATACATTGTTTGTTCTATCATTTATGTATTAATTTTTTCAATCTTTAAGAGTCCATTAACCCAATTCTCTTGGTCTTGGTGATTGCATTATTTTGATACAAATCTTGTATTATATTGAGTTTATTAAAGTAATTCATATTTGCAAAGATATAATTGTTCAATTGCGATTTTTCTTATTGTCGATTAGTCTATTATATCTTCACTAAGAATCATGATTTGAAAGTTGTTATTTCTGCATTTTAAATAAGATTTAAATTGTTAGTTAAAGTGAGTTTTATCCTGACACTATCACAATATTAGAATTATACAACCTTCTGGTATATATTTCTCTTAACAGATAGGTTTTTGGAGCAACATTATACAAGAAGGCACAACCAAAAGTTCTCTTTAAATACTTGTCAGTCATAGGTTAATGATTTTCTTTTCTTTTTTATTTATATTTTTTGAATGTAAATTAACATTAAGCTTAAATACTTTTTTTATTTAAGTCAAAACATTATTATTTACATTCATTTATTTTCCTTTTTTAGTTTCAAGGTTAAAATTAGATTAGTAGTATGTTCTAGATCTATTTAATTTTTCCTGAGATTTGGTTCTCTTGTACAACTTTAGTTTACAAGGTTTCTCACAAATCTTGCACTTGTTTATTTATATATGGTGTATATAAAAGTGAGAATACTGAATGTATATAGTAGATCTTCGTTAATGCATAGTTAGTTATTTTATTTTCGTAGTTTAGATTAGATCCCTTTATCAGGTAACAAAGTCATTAAACCCGCCAGGGGTAGTTATTTCAAATGGCTTGGGTTATTTAGACAACCTCATACTAGACTATTCCCTTCCAGTTGACGGTGTGTCATAAATGCCTGTCAATGGGTCTCCATGAAGAAAAACACTCTTCACATCCATTTGGTGGATCTGCCATCCAAAAAAAGTAGCAAGGGAAAGAATCAGTGGAACAAAGCTCATATTTTCAACAAGGGAAAAGGTCTTAGTGTATTTGATGCCTTCTTGTTGAGAAAATCCCTTCACAACCAAGTGAGATTTATTATGCTCAACAACACCTTTAGAGGTAAATTTGGTCTTGCAGACCCATTAACACTTCATAATGTTCTTCCCTTGAGGTCGGAGAACTAAATCCCAAGTGTGATTTTTCAACAAAGAATCCATTTCTATATGCATATCTTTCTCCCATTCAAGTTTTCCTTGCATATGAGTAGGTAACAGAATCAAAGGTTTCAAGAACATGAGTTATCAAAGTAATGTTGGCATGTTTCTTTTGACTACAAGTTTGTCGGGCTGAAGAAACATCACTGACATCAAGACCAATAGCTTCATTTATCTTGGAATACCATCTAGGTAGACAAGAAAGGGGTGAATTGTTGTTCACTATAGAAGGTCGATCAAAAGTCAAAACATTTTCAATTGAAGGAGATGGAAGACCAGTCAAAACATAAATCAACTGACCAATCGACTCAGAGGTCAAAGATCTAGTCGAAACAGGAACAAATTTTGATTGTCCCATCGAAGGAATAAAAAATGGAACAGGATAACTGGAGTCATAAACAACATCAAAGTGAGCATCATGTAACAATCTAGAGGAAACATTCAACAACTTGATGCTAGAATACTTCTCATCAAACCATACATTTCTTCTAATAATGATATGTCATTTTACAGGGTCAAATAATCGATAGGATTTAGACTCTTTATGACTCTTTGCATAAAATTTCAATAAATGTGGTGGTCGATATCAAAATGTGAAACTTCAAATGGGCAAGTATCATCTCAAATATCATGTGTTTTCTATTGAAATGGGTGGTTGTGATTGTAATGTCCCAAATAAGAATATGTCAAATTTATTGTCTAATATAGTTCTGGTTACACTCTTTATATGTTATTAAGTTGATTGAGGACTTTCTACAAACATTTTGCACATAACCCACAGATAGGAAGAATTTCAAACATATTGCATTTGATCTAAATACACCAGAAAATAGAAGAGATAATATGCCACTTTATTAACAATGGAATCTTGACCACACAATATAATGTCTAAGGATGCTATGGAAGCTGTGAAAATAGAAAAATATAAACTGAAAAAATAAAAAAACGGTGTAGTGCTAAGATCCCTTCTAGAATATGGTTCCTTCTCCAACCTACTTAAGGGTTAAATCCAAGTCTCCAAATCCTCTCCAAGAATGTGATTTAAAACCCCTGTAAGTATCAAACCCCCATTGGAGATAAATTTGAGCTGCTCCAACACCGACAACAACAATCTGGCCGCCCATGCCCAAGTGTCTCGGCCACTTCAGTTTTGCAGAGGTACTTGCGGGACGAAGCTGGATAACCAACAATGTCTCGTGGGATGGAGCTAGAAAAAAAGAAGGGCTTCATGGGACCCCATGTACTCATCACACGAGGGTGCCACAACAGACCTGTAGAAAATGGATCCTTCCCTCGGAATCTTCGCACACCTACAAAACACTTCAATACCCTCAAGTCTCATGCATAATACAATATACCTCCAGTTGAAAATAAACCTCCGAATTGAAGATCCAATGGAAATCCTGGATGGATCCCCCTCTTGTCTAGCTAGGGTGGATATTGCACCACCAAGACCAAACCAATAGTGGAAGGGTTTTACTAAACCCTAATGAAACAATAGTTCCAAGAGCAATTCCAAAATGAGAGATCAAATAACAATCCAAGGTGAATATCTACCCCTCCTTTTATCCTTTTTCCGTGCCTTCTAGAACTTTTCCCTTTTTGACTAAATCAAATATGACCCTTATTCCCTTTTTACTTTCATTTTAACATTAAAAGTCACTTTCATAATGTATAAGTAACTTATTAATATAAAGTTACTTTATTTTCTTAATGTATGTAATGTCCCCCACCTCTTAGAGAGGTAATGAGGAGACTCAGTGGCCTGGGCACCCCCACTAGGTCATAGTCTCACACTGAAGGGGGGGAAAGTCAAGAAGTTAAAAGTTATATTTTTAAGTTGACTTAAGAAAGGA
>SNQJ01S0142711.1:0-14109 GCA_010110895.2 Picea sitchensis
TGTTATGAAAAATCAAAATAGCGATATTTAATTTTTGTTTCCTTTGTTAATAATAAGACTAGCTAAAAAATCTATGATTCTGTAGCCAATCTATTTCTGAATATTAGTTAGCATTATTTTTTTAATATCAAATTTGTTTTTCTATCTATAGGAAATTGGTGATTATGATGTTGATTACATGGAGAAAACATATTGGATCATACACTCTATTATTCAACAGTTTCTTTCTTTTATGTTGATAAAACTTTTTTATTATTTTGACAAACCAACTCATACACTAGTGGTTTCTAGTTTTACTATTTTTGTAATGCTATCTATTTTTTGGGGATTGCACTCTGTCATGCATGAAAAGGATATGTGAATCCTAAGATAATTTAAATATTGGTCACTCTTAGTAGTGAAGACATCATTTGGCTGGGATACATTATGGACATATGATTTTGAAGAGTGATATGGAGAAGTTGCTCACCATTTGGCTTTAGACCTGTGTGATGCTTACCCCATTATGTTTTGCATCCACCTTATGAAATGTTATTATGTTTGATACATCTTTATTCTGGTTATCGTATGGTATTTCATATTATTAGGTATTTTCGTGATGTCTGTAATTTTTTTTTCCCTTTTACATCTGTGGTCAATCTTCCCTTTAATTATTGTTGAATTTATTCTAAATATTAAATGATGGATTACATGAACGCTTTGAATTGAGTTTCCTCTCTTTATAAGTATTGATTATCATAAGATCATAAGATCTCCATATTTATCATTATGTTGTTATGTTCTTGCTCCAATGCATCTATGAGTTTGTTCTGGAAGAATTTGCTCTGTTCTATTACAGGTTCCCTCATACACAAGACAGTTAGGAGCTTGAATTACACAAGGAGATAAATTTCGTTTAGTCAATTAGTTACAAGTTAGTTTACTTGTCATTTAGTTAAGTTATTTATTAATGAAATAAGAATAGCTTGGATTGGCTTTGATTGTTTATATTTTCTTATTTCAATTATATTTGATTAGCATTTGTTAATGTTAGACTTTTAAATATTCAACAGAGAATAGAAAAATGTGTTTGATTTCTTCATCTCTTTCATAAACACATTCAAAAACATGTGTTTCGCAAGATATCCAGTAAATCTTGCAAGTTGTATATATGTTGTCCATAATCATATGCACATATTCATGTTTCTATTTTGATGCTTGTAAATTATTAAACTTAGTATAATAGGTTTATAGATTAGTTTCATTTCTTTTATTATTTTTAGGATTTTAGTTGGCCAATGGGGCCATTAAACATGTCAGGTCATTTCATTCAAAACGGCTTGGGTTATTTAGACAACCCCGGTCCAGAATTGACCTTCTAGTTGACGGTGTGTCATTTACGCCCATCAAAAAATGGTGCTAGAAGGAGGGATTGAACCTCCAAGGTAAATTTAATGATTAAATGTTTTATCCCTCAGCCTATCATAATTCGAGATTTATAAAATCTTCTTCTGTGTCATATTTAAAGGCATTGGAAGGTAGGCGAAAATGACAAGATGGCCTTGCGGGAGTCTTTATCTCCAATGTATTTAATTCCCCATGGCTCCCCAAATCACTGTGTTGGAGCATGCTTTCCACTTCTCATTACCTCATATTCCCAACGAGACAGTCTCTCACTTGTGCAAACTCACCTTTGATGGTGGGCGGGGATATATCTGCTAAAGACGATATTAACAATTTTTGATGTAAATGCATCAAGCATGATATTTTTGATTTAAATGTTTTATGTAGATTGTTTTCTTTTACTTTTAGAGCTCGAATTAAACATTGGTTTGAGTCTTTTCCAGCATATCACATTTTCTATTGGTTTCAATTTGTAGAGGAATTTTTAGATGCTTTTGCAAACTATGATTAAAATAAATTATGTGAATAATTTTAGACTTTACTAATCAATGGCAATTCATCTCCAGAAGGATTTTCAACAAGAATCCATCATTTTCTCTATAAATTTAATATTGATGACATGTCATTTGTACTAAATCTCTTCTATGATGCTTGCACCCCTTTCATCCAGTCATATTCAATCATGAATGATGAATCAATTACAAATCTTATAACTCAATTGAGAGAAGAATTTTTTTCGCAGGATGAGAAGAATCCATCCAAAATTTTTGAACAAGCAAGGGAGGTAGAATCTATTGAAAAGGTTCTTACAGACAATCAAATTGGTTTTCCCTCTAAATCTTTGTATTCTTAGTCCTCGACCATCATGGAAGAAGATTTGATGTTGGGTCAAGGTGAATGTCATCATTATTCTAACTCTTTCTCTAATCAGTATGTAAATTCAGTTATTGAAGAATACATGGTGATGAAAATGATCTTAATCTTTATAACATTCCAATGACACTAATTAGAGATGTAAATCTTCAATTTCAAGAAGAAACCTTAAACCTTCATCCACAAATCATACCTTATACACATGAAAGATTAGATGTTTGTCATGAAAGTTTTGAATAACCTATCATACAACAGGCAAATTTAGACGATCATATTATGTTGAAGGATTTATCACCAAAACAGAGTGAAAGTTTTAAGGAAATCGAAGAGGAATGTCTTGAGAATACCATTGTTAAATATCATGGCTCAAGAGATTCTTTTCATGTGGTTATTTCTGATTCCTTTTACACTTTATATCCCGATCTCTTCTTAGATTCTAATGGACTTGATACTTTACCCATAGTATCTTACTCTTTGCCATCACAATCAAATCTTTTCGATATGCCAAGATTTGGTAAAATTAATTCCAAACATAACATTTATGAAGTCATATTTGATGCTCTTTCATTTTCATCACTCACATGGAAAAAGGACATGTTGCAAGATGATTTTACACAATTTATTTTTGAAAAAGACAATGCACTCATTCTTATGCAGATCAAATATTCTACATTGCATATTCATTATTTAATTAGTTTGAATTTTAATGTTTATGATTCACATTTTGATACGATCAATATTATCAAAGGAAGAATTCAAACCAATCATCTAATTGATGTCATGAATCCTCTTATGATGTTTTCCCCATTGATATATCCATTTCATCAAAGTCATATTTTTCATCCTAATTTTTATGACAGGATTTCAGAATGGTTGGAGGATTGATATATAAAGAAGTTTCAAAAGAATGGTAAGGTTGTGCTTGATTTGTTTTTTAATGAATATATAGGAGGTAAGCATGACATATTTCTTTTGTATCTGCAAATACTACATTATTTCGTGTTGTTTTTTGAATTTCTATGCCTTGTAGGATTGAAGATATTCTTGTGGATGCACTGGAAATACGATTTTACTTAGTGTTTTGATCTATTTTAGTAGTTTAGAGTAGGTTTAGGAGTAGGTTTCCTTTAGTTTTATTTCTCACTGTTTCTGTTTGTAATAATTCAGTTATGAACACAAGTGGGAACACCAAGGGGACCATAATATGAATTTTGTCAAGGAATTCCACTTTAAATCTTTTTCTCTCTTCTTTGTGTTGAATATTTATGTTCAAAACTACAGTACCATCATGAAAATTTTAAATGGAAAGTAAAGAGATAAGTAAATTTAAACTATCAATTCAACCCTGACCTGAGGTGCCACGAGTAGGACTGCACTCATATTAATATGGAATTTTGTATTCTCTTTTAGTCTCTCAAGAGATTTTTCTCTTGATGATTTCAGATCCACCCTCTTGTAAAAATTTTAGTTTTAATTTTCTTTTCTTTTTTTTTTCTTTTTTATTTTGGTTCTTTTCATTTTGCTTGATTTTGATTTATTTTCTAGATGATTATGTATGAATCACCATTCATTTCTTGAAGGGAATCATAATTTCTATTTATTAGTAGCAGTTGATAACAGTTCAAGCACCTAAATAGTAAGTGATGAACTCAGGTCAACGGAAGTAAGCTTCTAGCCAATTATTGTTTCTAGTTTCTCATTAAAATCACAGGAATACGCAATTATCCTTAACAAAATTCTAACGTCGTCCTTGTTTTAATGAGGACAACTCAATTGTTATTTCCCATCCTAGAGATGATTTCTTGACATAATCTAATTGTTCAAACCATGATGAAAGTCATCAAAACAAAAAAATGATTCTTAAATGATCAATATTTTCATTACCAAACTATTAGATCTTCAGTATCACCCTGCTCTCTTAAATATCATGAAGTTTCTGATAATTTATAAACAAATTTTAGAGAGTTGGAAGCACCATAATGTGTGGGAATTGTATGTAAACTCATCTGAACACTGAACAGGTCTTCTGGCAATGGGTGAATCCACACATGATACCAAGGAAACTTTGTCGGGGTGTTGAATAGTCCTACTAATAGTGAAGCAACGCTGAGTTTAAGAAGATCCTCATGTATGTCTTTTAATTTGATCAAGTGTCAATATTTTTTTGTCATGAATGGACAAATCTTGGATAGGATAGAGGTACTAGAGTTGGTTAAATGACATCCATGCTGAGGCTATTGACGCCGACTGGTAGCAGTGGCCCTATCGACAATATCAAAGTCATCTGTATAAACATCGCTACACCTATGATCTAAACAAGATACCCGATTACAATTTTAGACAAAAATGTAGTCAATGTTATGATTGTGTTATGTTCTATGTTATTGTCGAAGTGCTTGATTTGTCGTTAACTATCTCTTAAATTTATTCCATTTGTTCCCCTGATATAAATTTTGGTGATGCAAAGATAACTGTTTCGCCCAACGTGTCGCCATTGTTGGCAGCCAACAATTCTGTCGATTTTTATCACAATTAAAATCACCACAAAGATATTTTATCTTTCTGTAGATGCCACCTCCTTACATTTATAAATGCTTATGTTTCTGAGCTTCTTTGCGATTATTGAGATAAATTTATCTCTATGCGTTTTTCGTTTAAATTTTCGTTTGTTTTTAAATTCATGACTGTAAGCATGAATTTAAATAAAAACTTGGTAATGATTTTGTAGTTATATTTCCTACCTAAGAATTTTCACTTTGAAGGAACCCATATGTTGCTAGGCTTCAAGTTTTATAAATTCATTGATTAAATTACCATCACAATCTTTTTGTTTTATGGATATCATGACTTAATCGATTCTTTGGTTGATCATTTGGTTGTAATATATGAATTGTATAAATGCACAAAACATTGGGTTAACATTAGATGTGGGTTTCATACTATCAACAGTCATATCAACCTTCATGTCACTTGGTACTGGTCTGATGTACCCATGACTACACCTCACACTGTTGTCCCATGCATTAATGAAACCATTCATTATTCTAATTGGAATTCAATGGTAATCGAGGGTTTGATATTCATTATGGGAAATTTATCTTAGGTCTACATGCCCTTCAGTTGGTTGTATCTCTAAACTTAAGTTATCACAACATAACAGTCTACAAACTTCCTAGTCTTCAGGCCATTTTAGTTTGCATAGACCACTCTCTACTACTCGTTTATTGGAAGCTGAAACCTACCTCCTGTGATATATTTTGTGTCTATTTCACAATGGCCATGGCCCCTGTGGTTCGAATCGAGCAAAATGGTTTTCAATCTCTTCTTGCCCACAATGATGCCATGGATGATTTGAAGGCTCACGGTTTGGATATCTTCCTTAGGAAATTTGAAGGTTACAATATTTAGGTCGCACAGGCCCTTGTGCAGACATTTGATTTGTTTATAGCCAAGGTCATGGATGTCCAATTGGAGGTCACATGCGACTTTGTAGCCCGGGAGACAGGACTCCCATAGGAAGGTGAAAAGTGGTTTAAAAATGCCAAAATGGAGGGTGTTCCATGGATCCTTTTCATGGTCTCTCACGAATCTACCTGCTGCCCTAAAGGTACTCCCATTAACCTCCTAAAACACCACTGGCATGGGATCATTTTAATTTTGAAACCGTTTATCACATGTGAAGGCTGGTATGGTTTGGTATTTTTATACCACATCTGACTGTTCATGTTATTCATAGGGTTTGATTTGACCATGAAATTATACTTGTTAATAAGCCTATATAAAATTTCAAAATGTTATAAGTGACAGATAATGAACTCTTTGTCAAGTCTTTTTCATCACGGGCTCGTTAAAATCTTGTTGTTATCACACCTATCATAAATCGAGGACAATTGGGAGAGTTTCCTGAGACAAAATGGTTTTTCACAGGTCGAAATTATAGTGAACCTACCTTTAAATATAAATCTCAGTTTTGATAGTCCAGTGACCAAAAGTCAGTGTTTCAATTCACCTAATGGTTGTGAAATTAATGAATATGTGCCTATTTCTTTGGAAAACACTGTGTTTAAGAACTCAAGATTTATATTTTCACCCAGAAAATTGTTGGAATAGGTAGTGGGCAAATTAAACCATAATGATAAACCTACCGCAAGGAAAATTCAAAGGGTAAGAAAAAGAAAATCTCAAATTTTAATTTTATGAATAAGAGGTATGGTTGATTGATTTCTAGGAATTTAAGGAATCAGAAAAAAGGATCATTTGAGCTCGATCCCTATGATCGAGGTCAATGATCACTATTCATATCAAGAGATAAAATATTTCCTAGCTCAGGAATATCTAAACAACCAATGTCCCCAGAACGAAAATACTGCCCAAGTTGAATAGTATGAATTTGTGTCTAGATTAACCCCATGTCTGAAAAGCCAAGAAGGTTTTGATGGAATTAGTCATGAATTGAAACAAGACACAGGGAAGAATGAAATTCATGTTCCTAAATACATTCCACAACGGCCTGCCATTGCACTAGTACATTGTGACAGTTGCTTAGATTGGATAGAATGTTATTACAAAAATATTCAGTTGTTATAGGATCAAGTAAAATGTCTAGTTGCTCGGAATTCTCTACTCAAATGAGAGAACCAAGATTTGAAAGCACACACATAAAGGGAAAATAAAAATCCCAAGAGATCTGATAATATAATCATAAAAAATACAACCAACTTCAAATCCATCATAAATTCGTAACTGCCTGATACTTCATTTGGCAATCTCTAGTGGTAAAAATGATTTTGTTTGATTTTATTTCATTTTGTTATGAAAAATCAAAATAGGGAGATTTAGTTTTGGTTTCCTTTGTTAATAATAAGACTCGCTACATAATATATGATTCTGTAGCCAATCTATTTCTGAATATTAGTTATTATTATTTTTTGAATATCAAATTTGTTTTTCTATATATAGGAAATTGATGATTATGATGTTGATTACATGGAGAAAACATATTGGATCATACTCTCTATTATTCAGTATTTTATTTCTTTTATGTATATAAAACTTTGCTATTATTTTGACAAACCAACTCATACGTGAGTGGTTTCTAGTTTTACTATTTTTGTAATACTATCTATTTTTGGGGGATTGCACTCTATCTTGCATGATAAGAGTATGTGAATCCTAATATAGTTTAAATATTAGTCACTCTTAGTAGTGAAGACATCATTTGGCTGGGATACATTATGGACATATGATTTTGAAGACTGATATGGATAAGTTTCTCACCATTTGGATTTATACCTGTGTGACGCTTATTCCATTATGTTTTGCCTCCATCTTATGAAATGTTGTTATGTTTGATGCAACTTTAGTCTGGTTATTGTATGGTATTTCATATTATTAAGTATTTTTATGATGTCTGTAATTTTTTGTTCCCTTTTACATCTATGAGCAATCTACCATTTAATTATTGTTGAATTTATTCTAGATATTAAATGATGGATTACATTAATTCTTTGAATTGAGTTTCCTCTCTTTATAAGTATTGATTATCATAAGGTCATCATATCTTCATATTTATGATTATGTTGTTATGTTCTTGCTCCAATGCATCTATGATCTTGTTCTGGTAGTATTAGATCAGTTCTATTACATGTTTCCCTCATACACAAAACAACTAGGAGCTTGAATTACATGGGGAGATACATACAATTTAGTCGATTAGTTACAGGTTAGTTTACTTGTCATTTAGTTAAGTTATTTATTAATGAAATAATAATATCTTAAATTGGCTTTGATTGTTTATCTTTTATTATTTCAATTATATTTGATTAGCATTCATTAGTGTTAGAATTTTAAATATTTGATAGAAAATAGAAAAATGTATGTTCTTTCTTTATCTCTTTCATAAACACTTTCAAAAACATTTGTTTCGCAAGATATTCATTAAATCTTGCAAGTTGTATATATGTTGTCCATAATCATATGCAAATATTCATGTTTCTATTTTGATGCTTGTAAATTATTAAACTTACTATCATAGCTTTATAGATTAGTTTCATTTATTTTATTATTTTTAGGATTTTATTTGGCCAACGGAGCCATTAAACCCATTAGGTAATTTCATTCCAAATGTCTTGGGTTATTTAGACAACCTCGGTCTGGATTTGACCTTCTAGTTGATGGTGTGTCATTTATTCCCGTCAACAAATGGTGCTAGAAGGATCGCTTGAACCTCTGAGGTAAATTTAATGATTAAATGTTTTACCCCTCATCCTGTCATAATTCCATATTTATAAAGTCCTATTCTATGTCATCTTGAAATGAACTAGAAGGTAGGTCATATGGACAAGCTATCCTTGCGGGAGTCTTTATTTCAAATGCATTTAATTCCCCATGGCTCCCCAAATCACTGTGTTGGAACATGCTTTCCACTTCTCATTACCTGATATTCCGAACGAGACAGTCTCTCGCTTGTACAAACTGACCTTTGATGGTGGGGGGGGATATATCTGCTAAAGACCATATTAACAAGTTTTGGTGTAAATGCATCAAGCATGATATTTCTGATTTAAAGGTTTTATGAAGATTGTTTTCTTTTACTTTTAGGAGTCATATTAAACATTTGTATGAGTCTCTTCCATCATATCACATTTTTTATTGGTTTCAATTTGTAGAGGAAGTTTTATATGCTTTTGAAAACTATGATTACAATCAATTATGTGAAGAATTTCAGACTTTACTAATCAATGATAATTCATTTCCAGAAGGATTTTCAACAAGAATCCATCATGTTCTCTATAAATTTAATCTTGATGAAATGTTATTTGTAGTAAATATCCTCTATGATGTTTATGTTCCTTTCATCCATTCATATTCAATCACGGATGATGAACCAGTTACAAATCCTATCACTCAATTGCGAGAAGAATTTTGTTCGCGGGATGAGAAGAATCCATTCGAAAATTTTGAACAGGCAAGGGAGGTAGAATCTATTGAAAAGGTTCTTGCATACAATCAATTTGGTTTTTCCTCTAAATCATTGTATTTTCAGCCCTCGACCATCATGGAAGAATATTTGGTGTTGGGTCAAGGTGAATGTCCTCATTATTCTAACTCTTTCTCTAATAAGTATTTAAATTCAGTTCTTGAAGAACACTTAGGCGATGAAAATGATCTTAAGTTTTCTAACATTCCAATGAAACTGATTAGAGATGTAAATCTACAATTTGAAGGAGAAACCTTAAACCTTCATCCACAAATCATATCTTATCCACATGAAAGATTACATGTTTGTCGTGAAAGTTTTCAATTATCTATCATACATGAGGAAAATTTAGATGATCATATTATGTTGAAGGATTTATCACCAAAATGGAGTGAAAGTTTTAATTAAAGTGAAGAGGAATGTCTTGAAAATACCATTGTTAAATATCATAGCTCAAGAGATTCTTTTCATGTGCTTATTTTTTATTCCTTTTACTCTTTATATCCTAATCTCTTCTTAGATTCTAGTGGACTTGACACGTTACCCATAGTATCTTACTCTTTCCCATCACAATCAAATCTTTTCGAAATGCCAAGATTTGGTGAAATTAATTACAAACATAAAATATATGAATTCGGATTTGATACTCTTTCACTTTCATCACTCGCATGGAAAAAGGACATGTTCAAGATGATTTTACATGATTTATTTTTGAAAAAGACAATGCACTCATTCCTACGGAGATCAAATATTCTACATTGCTTATTCGTTCTTTAATTAGTTCAAATTTTAATGTTTATTCTTCACATTTTGAAACGATCAATCTTATAAAAGGAAGCGTTCAAACCAATGATATAATTGATGTCATGAATCCTCTTATGATATTTTCCCCATTGATATATCTATTTCATCAAAGCCATATTTTTCATCCTAATTTTTATGATAGGATTTCAGAATGGCTGGAGAATTCATATATAAAGAAGTTTCAAAAGAATGGTAAGGTTGTGCTTGATTTATTTTTTAATGAATATATAGGAGGTAAGAATGACATATTTCTTTTTTATCTACAAATACTACATTCTTTCATGCTGATTTTCAACTTTCTATGCCTTGCAGGATTGAAGATGTTCGTGTGAATGCACTCGAAATACGATTTTACTTAGCCTTTTGATCTATTTTAGTAGTTTAGAGTAGGTTTAGGAGTAGGTTTCCTTTAGTTTTATTTATCACCATTTCTCTGTGTAATAATGAAGTTATAAATAGAAGTAGGCACACCAAGGGAACCATAATATGAATGTTTTCAGGGAAGTCCACTTTAAATATTTTTCTCTCTTCTTTGCGTTGAATACTTTTGTTCAGAAATGCAGTATCATCATGCAAATTTTAAATGGAAAGTAAAGAGATAAGTAAGTTTGAACTATTAATTGAACCCTGAACCGAGGTTCCATGAGTAGGACTGCACTCATTTAATAAGGATTTTTCTATTCTCTTTTAGTCTCTCAAGAGATTTTTCCCTTAATGATTTTAGATCCACCCTCTTGTAAAAATTTTATTTTTAATTTTTTGTTATGTTTTTTTTTTTTTTTTTAGTTCTTTTCATTTTGCTTTATTTTGATTTCTTTTCTATATGATTATGTTTGAATCACCATTCGTTTGTTGAAGGGAATCAAAATTTATATTTATTAGCAGCAGTTGATAACAGCTCAAGCACCTGAACAGTAAGTGCTAAACTCAGATCAACGAAAGTAAGCTTCTGTTCAATTATTGTTTCTGGTTTCTCATTAAAATCACAGGAAGACATGATTATCCTTAACAAAATTATAACTCCATCCCTGTTTTAATGAGGACAACTCAATTGTGCTTTCCCATCCTAGAGATGATTTCTTGACATAAATCTAATTGTCCAAATCATGATGAAAGTCACCAAAACATAAAAAATGATTCTTAAATGATCAATATTTTCATTACCATACTATGAGATCTTCAATATCACCCCACTCTCTTAAATATCATGAAGTTTCTGGAAATTTATAAACAAATTTTAGAGAGTTGGAAGCACTATAATGTGTGGGAATTGTATGTAAACCTTACAGAACACTAAATAGGTATACTGGCAGTGGATAAATGCACACATGATATCAAGCCAACTTCATCGAGGTACTAAAGAGGCATGCTATCAGTGAATAAATGTCAAGTTTAAGATCATCAGGTATGTACTTAAATTTGATCAGGTGTGAATATGTTTTTATCATGAATGGACAACTCTTGGAAATGATAGAGGTACTAGAGTCGGTTAAATGACATCCCTACAAAGGCTATGGACATCTACTGGAAGCAATGGCCCTGTCAATGGTATTGAAGTCATTTGTATAAACATCGCTACACCTTTGATCTAAACAAGATACCAGATTACAATTTTGGAAAAAAATGCACTCAATGTTATGATTGTGTTATGTTCTAATTTATTGTCGAAATGAGTGATCTATCGTTAACTGTATCTTAAATTTATTCCATCTATGCCCTTGATGTAAATTCTGGTTATGCAGAGATAACTGCTTCGCCCAGCATGTCGTCATTGGTAGCAGCCAACAATTCTATCGATTTTTAGAACAATTAAAATCACCACAAAGAGATTATATCTTTCTGTAGTTGCCACCTCCTTACATTTATAAACGCTTTTGATTCTGAGCTTCTTGGCGATAATTGAGCTAAATTTATCTCTATGAGTTTTTTGTTTAAATTTTTGTTTGTTTTGAAATTCATGAATGTAAGCATGAATTTAAATAAAAACTTGGTAATGATTTTGTAGACTTTATATTTCCTACCTAAAAATTTTCACTTTGAAGGAACCCATGTCTTTCTAAGCTTCAAGTTTTATAAATTCATTGATTAAATTACCACAAAAATCTGTATGTTTTTATGGATATCATGACTTAATTGGTTCTTTGGTTGATAATTTGGTTGTAATATTTGAATTGTATGAATGCACAAAACATTGGGTTAATATTCTATATGGGTTTCATTCTCTCAATAGTCATATCAACCTTCATGTCACTTAGTACTGATCTAATGTACCCACGACTACACCTCACACTATTGTCATGTGCATTAATGAAACTGTTCATTATTTGAATTGGCGTTCCATAGTAATCGAGGGTTTGATATTCATTATGGGAAATGGATCTTAGGCCTGTGCACCCTTCGGTTGCCTGTATATCTAAAATTAAGTTATTGTAGCATGGAAGTCTCCAAATTTCCCAGTCTTCGGTCCATCTTAGTTTGCACATAGCCCTCTCTGCTACTCGTTTATTGGAAGCTGAAACCTACCTCCTATGATATCTTTTGTGTCTATTGCACAGTGGTCATCGCCCCTAAAGTTTGAATTGAGATGAATGGTTGTCAATCTCTTTTTTCCCACTATAATATACCTCAAAACTGTAAAAAAATAAATTCTTTTATTATTAATATGAGGTCTACAATCTCAAATCACACTTTATAGGTTTATTAATACATGGGGAAACAAACTACATTCCACCATAAATCTTCTGTAATGCAATTTATTTCTGACCTATCACAGTATGTCAAAATTTTCCTACCTTCCCTCTTGTCTGATATACAACTTATAGGGTTAAATCTCTGAGAAGTTTTAGAAATTTCCCTTTTCTTCCCAACCTACTTATCTATACCTATAATACTTATACCATAGATTAGGTTTGGGTATTAAACAAATCCTAACTCCCTTTACCTAAGAGATTTCTATAGGTCACACACAATAGTATTCAAGTTGTTCATTCTAGCAAACTAAATAAGTTTTTTCCCTATATATATAGGGGTATAGGCATGGGGTCGGGTTATACTCCACAGAAGGAATATGTGACTTAAATGATATACGTTTAGCCTCCACATATCAATCCCAAACATAAGTGAATCCTTTCACGACCCCTCGTGATTAGTGAAGACCCCAACCCTTTACCTAACAGAGTTTGAGGTAACAAGGTTGGAACGAACCTCAAAATTAACGAAGTGATCAATCAATGAACCTCCTCTTGAACAATACTATAACTAAATCAATCTGGTTGGGGTTTACATTTTTCCACTCGTCGAAAATCTAGAGAGATTCATTTACTTTGCAAAGTATTGATGTGAAGGGGGGCTGGTCCATTGTCAGGGAAAATTAACGCTCTAAATCTTCCATTAATGGTAGACAGGTGTGCACTAAATACGATGCTACTGCCTGGTATTTCATTCACTATTGATGTGTCAGCTTATCCCTCGTCACATGGTTATTCGTCCTCTGAATCCTTCAATAATTAATTGAGTATTTGAGACCCTTCTTAGAGTTTTATCGTATGTATTGTTTCATTGAGAGGTCTTCCGAGAGGCTCTACATTTTATTTTCTTGTCAAAACACACTGTCATTTGGAAAGGGTGTTACCAGGTGGAACGATACTATCATTCACCATAATAAGTTTATTTTTGCACTATGATCTAGTTATTAGATGACTCTTGGTTCCTTTAGTACAATGGGAGAAATTTTGGGCTGCAACTCTGGTTATTATAATCCCATTTTTGTTGTAGGATATTATATTGTAACTATAATACTTCGTAAGGGTTAAACTTACATCATGAAATAGATTTCGATGGGGTTGTCTTTGAGCCTTTCGACATCCTTTCATTACCTTGTTACTTTGTGTCTACGCCCCAAATAGTTCCCTTAAGGCCCTATTTATTTATAGTGAAGAGTCTGTTATTATCCTTCTTGGGGTGGAAACCATCATTCAGTAAAAAGAAGCAATATTAATCATGGGTGAAGTTGATGAATAGTGATAAAATATTTCCTTTCTGTACTTTCTTGGGTTAATTTAAAATTAATA
>SNQJ01S0142711.1:24608-38686 GCA_010110895.2 Picea sitchensis
AGACATCATCAAAATACTTAATAATATGAAATACCATACAATAACCAGACTAAAGTTGCATCAAATGTAATAACATTTCATAATATGGAGGAAAAACATAATGGGGTAAGCGTCACACAGGTCTAAAGGAAAATGGTGAGCAACTTCTCTGTATAAGTCTTCAAAATCATATGTCCATAATGTATCCTATCCAAAATATCTCTTCACTACTAAGAGTGACCAATATTTAAACTAGCTCAGGATTCACATACTCTTATCATGCAAGATAGAGTGCAATCCCCCAAAAATAGATAGTATTACAAAAATAGTAAAACTAGAAACCACTCCTGTATGAGTTGGTTTGTCAAAATAATAACAAATTTTTATAAACATAAAATAAATAAACTATTGAATAATAGAGTGTATGGTCCAAGATGTTTTCTCCATGTAATCAACATCATAATCATCAATTTCCTATAGATAGAAAAACAAATTTGATATTCAGAAAATAATGCTAACTAATATTCAGAAATAGACTGGCTACAGAATCTATGATTCTGTAGCTAGTCTTATTATTAATGAAGGAAACCAAAATTAAATCTCACTATTTTGATTTTTCATAACATAATGAAATAAAATCAAACAAAATCATTTTTACCATTATAAATTTGCAAATGAAGGATCAGACAGTTACAAATTTATGATGCCTTTGAAATTGGTTGTATTTTTTATGATTATATTATTGGATCTCTTGGGTCTTTTATTTTCCCTTTCTATGTGTGGTTTCAACTCTTGTTTCTCTTGTTCAAGTAGAGAATTATGAGTAGCTATATGTTTTACTTGATTCTGTAACAACGTAATATCCTTGTAATAACGTTCTATCCAATCTAAGCAACTGTCACAATGCACTGGTGCAATGGAAAACCTATGTGGAATGTATTCAGGAGCATGTATTTTGTGCTTCCATATGGCTTGTTTCAAGCCGTGACTAATGTGAGAAAAATCTTCTTAGCCTTTCAGACACATGGGTAATCTAGACACAAAGTCATATTGTTCGACTTGGGTACTGTTTACGTTCCCAGGACATTGGTTGTCTGGATCTTCCTGATCCAAGAAACCATTTATCTCTTGATATGAAAAGTGATCATTGACCTCGATCGTAGGGATCGATATCAAATGATCCTTTTTCTGATTCCTTAAATTCCTAGAATTCAATCTACCAGACCTCTTATTCATAAAATTCAATTCTGAACCTTGCTTTTTCTGCCCTTACGAATTTTCCTTACACTAAGTTTATAATTATGGTTCTAATTAGGTTCATTCGCAAGCACATGAGAATATTTTCCTTTTAATTCTCCCACTACTTGTTCCAACAATTTTATGGGCAAAATTATACATTGTGGTTTCTTAACCATGAGGGTTTTCAAAGCAATAGGCATAGATTCATTAATTTCACATCCATTAGGTGAATTGAAACCCTGAATTTTTGGTCACCAAACTATCAAAACTGTGATTTACATTTAAAGGCAGGTTCACTATAATGTCGACCTGGGAAAAAACATTTTGGCTCAGGAAACTCTCCCATTTGTCCCTGATTTATGATAGGTTTGATAGCAACAGGATTTTAACGAGCCTGTGATGAAAAAGACTTGATAGAGAGTTCATTCTCTATCACTTATAGTGTTTTGAAATTTTATATAGGCTCATTAACAAGTATAACAACATTTCAAATAAATCCCTATGAATAACATGAGCAGTCGGATGTGGTATAAAAATATCAAACCATAACGACCTTCACATGTGATAAACCGTTTAAAAATTAAAATGAGGTCATGCCAGCTGGGTTTCAAGAGGTTAATGGGAATACTTTTAGGGCAGTAGGTAGACTCATGAGAGACCATGAAAATTCTCCATGGAACATCCTCCATTTTGGAATTTTTAACCCACTTTTCACCTTCTTATGGGAGTCTTGTTGCCCGAGATACGAAGTCCTCTCTGACCTCCGATTGGACATCCCTGGCCTTGGCTCTAAACCCATCAAAGGTATGTGCAAAGGCTTGTGCAGCCAAAAGATTGTAACCTTAAAATTTACTAAGGAAGATATCCCAACCATAAGCCTTAAAATAATCTATGGCATCATCATGGGTGTGACATCCCCAAAAATAAAGTATTTTTGAAATTCAAATTTGTTAGAAAATTATTTCGTTTTTAGTAGAATTTGGAATTTTTTTGCCGTTTATGGAAATTCTGAATTTTAAATTTGATAAATTGTAATTATTGATTTATGATTGTTGGGCAAAGATTTGATTTGACCCAACTAACTACTTGACTGTGACGCTTGTATGATACAAAATATTCTATAATTAATTGCAGGAGGATAAATGGAACAACCATGTTGAAATCAGTTGACCATGACTCCATGAGTGGGGAACATGTTGGAAATACCTCAGGGATGATTGTTACAAGTGGAAAATAAGGAATTTGGCCATTGTCAACCCATGAAAATCGGGAATTTGGAAACATGCGAAAATTCCCAAGGGAGGGAAAATACCTAGGCAAGATTAATCTTGGATATATATAGCATATGTGAGGAGGTAGGGCATTGCCTAGCATGTTGGGGAAATGGAGAATTACTATGTACTTGTTATTATGAACACTGGATCTTAAGTGTGAGGCAAGGAGAGAATTTGAGAGAGAAGAAAACATTGTTGAAGAGGAGATTTCAATTTCTCCCTCATGGATTCATGGTCAAGCTAGGGGGTGAATAAGACAAGTGATTTGGCTGTCCTATTCTCAGGTTGGGAGGAATGCAGTTGTTCCCTTTGTTTCTCGCAAATTAATTCAGATATGTTCTTCTACTTCCTCCTTTTATAATTATGTCATTGAAAAAATTGAATACGTTTACTATCCTAGATTATTATCTTACTATCAATTGTATTAGATGGAATTATAGAGTTGTTGTAGACTCATCATGATCGGAATAATCTGATTCAATTAAATTATGTAGCTATATGATCATATTATATTTTCTGCTATAGAAACAACCTAGCTTACTATCGAATGTATCGATAGGGATTTCTACAGGTTCTCTGTTGTAGTAATAGAATCAATATATTAATATATGAATTTATCTTTAGTGAAAATAGATCCAAATCTAGACAGTAAGCATCATTACAAAACTATTGTGTTTTAGTCATGCCAAGAACAGATCCGTTCTGCTTGAAGCAATAAATTAACCATGCAAGTACCGATAGTACAAGTCCTGGAAATATTCTATGTATCATGAGATCATCATGAGTCATACGCCTTTAAGTATTCAAATTTTGTAGTCGAGTTTCAATTTGTTTGAACCTCAAAATAAATCTAGAAAGAATTTTTTGGAGTTTTATATTTCTTTTTATCTGTGTATATTAAAAAGCCGAAATTCGGACGAACGATTTCTATGTTAAGGGTTTCACAAAATATTAAACAAAAATATGAATGTAGCTATGAATATAAACACACACACACACACATACACACACACACACATGTAAATGTTCATTCATCAATCGTTATAGTGGGTGCTAGAGATTTGCTAGTATACAATTGTAGAATACCTATGTCTATATAGAATAAGTAAAGGAAAATCTTCTAGAATTTATACCAAACCACTCCATAAATAAGAAGATGGCTATGTTTATGTGTATATATAGGTAACTTGGATATATGTAGATATAAAGAAAATGTTCCAGATTTAATTACAGAGTCGTATCCACAAGTTAGGTTACACTGATAGTCTCATAATCATCTTAGTACCTATGAATTAGACTCCATTAGCAATGAATTTGACAAGTACTTATAACTCAGACATTTGAATGAACGGAAACAAGGTATCAGTCCCAGAAAAATTTGAGTGCACTCGTATTAAAACAAAAGGGAAAAGTCAACCTAAACTATTATAGATCCAGAATAAACATCACCATAGTAAATACAAGGTTTTCTTTTTACTTCCGGTACTCTTTTATGTGTACCTAGGATATACGGTGCAAAAACAAATTATAGTAAGACTACAGGAATGGAAATAAGATTTAATTTTCACATTTCATTCATTTCAGAAAAATGTTGAGGAAAACAGTCCCAGTATATGAAGGTAGGCCACCTCGTATTTTTCCATTTTAATAAGGCTCGAGATAAGACCTAGAAATAATACGACTTAATATTTGGTCAATTATACAAGATTTAAAATTCAACTCTATATCTCGACTGTGAAGAGAAGCACGGGGATAAATACTAGCATACAGTGAACCAATCTCTATTGCAGAGATAGTTCCTTAGTTGAATAATTCTACCAATAAACCTCTAGGCCTTCTTGGAAGGGGTAGGATGGAACCCGAGTACCTCTTATGTGGGTGATAGAAGAAAATATCCATGTTTGTCCTTGCATGGTCAAAGATTCTATACAGAGTTATGATAAACGCCATTAATAAGTTGTTCAATAGAAGTGCAGTAAATTAAAAATGAGTAACAGTGGGAAAGGAATAGTTGAAGTATTACTAAACTTTCATTTGAGGAGTTTGATACCCTTCGTCGTCGCGTTGAGACAAGTAAATATCTAGACTAAAAGGGGAGGAGGAGCCCAAGGCTTCCTGATGGGTACCCTCACAAATTACAGGGGTCCCATCAATAGTAATAATAGACAATAAACAAATCAATGCAGACATTACGAGAAGAAAATCAAAACGAATATGTTAGTAATTTTAAATTAAACCAAGAAAGTACAGAAAGGAAATATTTTATCACTATTCATCCACTTCACCCATAATTAATATTGCTTCTTTTTACTGAATGATGGTTTCCACCCCAAGAAAGATAATAACAGACTCTTCACTGTAAATAAACAGTGCCTTAAGGGAACTATTTGGGGCGTGGACATAGAGTAACAAGGTAACGAAAGGATGTCAGAAGGCTTGAAGACAACCCCAACGTAAGTTTAACCTTGTGGACTTTACAAAGTATTATAGTTACAGTATAATATCCTAAAACAAAAAGGGGATTATAATAACCAGAGTTGCAGCCCAAGATTTCCGTCATTGTACTAAAGGAGCCAAGAGTAATCTAATAACCAGATCATAGTGCAAAAAGAAACTTACCGGCAAAAATGATAGGATCGTTCCACCTGGTAACTCCCTTTCCAAATGACAATGTGCTTCGACAGGAAAATAAAATGCAGAGCCTCTCGGAAGACCTCTCAATGAAGAAATAGATGCGATCAATCCCTAAGAAAGGATTCACCTATATTCAAGATTGATATGTGGAGGCTAAACATATATCATTTAAGTCACATATTCCTTCTAGGGAGTATACCGCGACCCCATGTCTATATATATATATAGATAGATAGATAGATAGATAGGGAAAAAACTTCTTTTGTATGCTGGAATAAACAAGTTGAATACTATTGCACGCGACCTTTAGAAATCTCCTAGGTAAAGGGAGTTAGGATTTGTCTAAGCCCCAAACCTAATCTATGGTATAGGTATTATGGGTATAGATGAGTAGGTTGGGAAGAAAACGGAAATTTCTAAAAATTATCTGAGATTTAACCTTATAAGTTGTATATTAGACAAGAGGGAAGGTAGTAAAAGTTTTACATACTGTGACAGGTCAGAAATAAATTGCGTTAGAAAAGATTTATGGCAGAATGTAGTTTGTTTCCCCATGTATTGATAAACCTATAAAATGTGATTTGAGATTGTAGAACTCATATTAATAATAAAAATAATTTTATTTTTGACATTTTTGAGGTATATTACATATGGTATGAGAGTGAAAGTTAGAACACTGGGCCTGAACATGGACACATTAGTTTCTTAGTATATATTTTGATTTAGGAAAAACTAATAAACATTTATTGTTACAAACGGAAAGCCCTTTATGTTTTGTGTTAATTATGGCAGCGCAGGACAATGCAGAAATCAAGATGGAAGGAAATTCAGAGCAGAGACCTCCTGGAGATCCAATAAATAACAGTGATGGAGGCTCACCCACGGAAGTGCTGGAAACATTGAGGAATATTATTGTTGAACTGTAGTTTTTCAAATCCGACAATGAGAAACTGAAGAAAGCATAGTAGGAACAACAAGAGATAAATGAAGTCCTACTACGCAGTATAGTGACCAAGAAAATCCCAAAGGATGATAACCATGATGAAGAGGTCAGCAAAAGGTCCTCCAAGAATTCTGGGCCTGAAACAGAAAAAGGAGATAGTTTGTCTGAAGGTACACCTTTAGCTGAGAACAAAACTAAAGTAGACAGAAAGAGAAAACAAGTAGACGACCTTGAAGGATAATTTAAAAAGATTAAACTAGCTACCTTTGATGGAGAATCTAGAACAGGAGAAGAAGTTGAGGCATGGTTGTTAGACATCAAAAACATACTTCCAGATCTACAACTAATCCATTAATATGAAGGTCAGAGTGGCCATCTACAACCTGAAAGGGAAGGCCAACATTTGGTGGCAAGATCTGAAATTGGCCAAGGGCCTAAAGGAGAAACAGATGGAAAGGTCTGACTTTAAGAAGTATTTCAAGAAACAATACCTTTCTGAAATCTACTACGAAAGGAAGACGAAAGAATTTTATGAGTTACAACTTGGAGAGATGACAATGGAGGACCTTATAAACAAATTTCTAGAACTACTCAGGTTCGTACCTTACATCCGGGAAGACAAGGTAAAAATCTAGCGATTCTTAAACTGTTTACCACAGTCCTACCAAGACAGAATTGAGTTTGACAACCCCAAATCCTTGAGTGAAGTATTCAGGAAAGGATGGATGTGCTACGACTAGTACAAACAGTGGGAAGAATTTCCCAAATTTTGGAAGGATAAGAAACAAGACAAAATGAACCAGTGGAAGAAGGGTTATAGCCAGCTCCGTATTAGAATGCAGGAAAAAGATTTCCTAGAAAATATTTTCACTCAAACCATCCAAGCATAGAAGGAGGCGGTAAACCAGTAAACCTGGGAACAAAGAAGTTCAGGGACAACCCCCGGGAACCGCTAAAGTGTTGGGAATGTGGAGAACCTCATCTCAAGAGGAATTGTCCACGTTTAAGCACAACAAATAGAACTATTGTTCATAATCTATAGGAATATTCGAAGGTGGGTGATGTAGGAAGAAGCCTGCATCGAATTAATGCATCCATAGACGGTCGACAAGTTGACCACCGGTCCTCTGTGGTAGAAATCGAAAGAAAAATCAATAACACTCAATTTTTTGTTTTAATTGACTCTGGATCTACGTTAAGTTATATTACTCCTGATGTAGTAGAGTCATATAAACTTAAGAAACTGAAGAATGCAAAATCATGGCTGGTACAACTAGCAACAAGAACTAAAAGGAAAGTAGTTGACTTTATTTCTAATTTCAAGTTCATCTTAGATGGTCAGAACATAAGAACGAATCTAAATATCCTACCACTAGGATCTTATGATATGATTATTAGAATGGATTGGTTGGAAAAGCACAAAGCAGTACTAGATTTTTATACAAAGACATATAACTTTAAAGATGATTATGGCACTACTAGAACAGCCCAAGGTATACCAAAACCTGTATCAGTTAGACAAGTTTCAGCGATGCAATTCAAGAAATGTATGAGAAAGGGATGTCAATTTTATGCCATCCAACTAACAAATCTGTTAGAAGAAGAAGATAAGCCAAAGTTGGAAGACTTTATTGTCCTACGCAAATTCAGAGACATGTTTGTGGATGAGATACCAGAATTACCTCCTAGAAGGGAAATAGACTTCTCCATAGACCTACTACCTTGTTTAGCCCCTATCTCAAAAGAACCTTACCAAATCAGTTTACCAGAATTGACATAATTAAAAATACAATTACATGAACTGTTAGACAAAGAGTATATTAGACCAAGCATTTCACCATGGGGGGCACCAGTCCTCTTTGTGAAAAAGAAAGATGGTACTCTAAGACTTTGTATCGATTATAGACAATTGAATAAAATGACTATTAAGAACAAGTACCCCTTACCTAGGATAAATGACATGTTTGATCAAGTAGGTGGGGCTAAGATATTTTCCAAATTGGATTTACGATCCGGTTATCATCAAGTAAGGATAAGGGATGAAGATATAAGAAAAACAACTTTTTGAACAAGATATGGATAGTACAAATTCATAGTCATACCTTTCGGACTCACTAATGCACCAACCACGTTTATGTGCTTGATGAACAATATTTTCAGTCAGTACTTAGACATTTATGTAGTAGTATTTATTGATGATATTTTGGTATATTCTAAAATGGAGGAAGAACATGAAGAACACTTAAGAATAGTTCTGCAAATGTTGAGGAAACATAAACTCTATGCCAAATTTGATAAGTGTGAATTTTATCAAAAGGAAATACAATATCTAGGACATGTAATTTCAGTAGAAGGCATTGTCATAGACCCTGAGAAAATAAAATCCATCATGGAATGGTCGGTACCTAAGGATGTAGCGGATATCTGGTCATTCATGGGAATCACCGGATATTATCGCAGATTTATAGAAGGGTTTTCCAAAATAGCCTACCCTATCACGTCATTACAAAAGAAAGGAACCAATTTTAACTAGTCACAGAAGTGTGAAGATATTTTTAACAAGCTGAAGGAATTATTGACAATCGCAACGATCTTGAAGGTAGCAGACCCAGATAAAGACTTTACCATCTGTGTTGATGCAAGTAAAGAAGGACTAGGTGGTGTCCTAACTCAGGAAGGACATGTAATTTGTTATGATTCCCATAAATTAAAAGAACATGAGCGAAACTACGTCACTCATGACTTAGAATTGGCAATAGTAATACATGCTTTAAAAATGTGGCGATGCTACATAATGTGCAGAAAATTTCTATTACTGACAGATAATAGCGGAGTGAAATATTTGTTTAGTCAACCAGATCTTAATGCAAGGCAAACAAGATGGCTAGTCTTCTTGAGCGAATTCGACTTTGAGGTAAGACATATCCAAGGTAAGGAAAATAAGGTAGCAGATGCCCTAAGTAGAAGAGTTCATGGGCTATTCGAAATAAATGTCAGTAGAGGAGAAAGTGATATGGAATATAGAATAAGGACAACAGGGATTCACGACAAAAATTACACTAAATTAATGGCAGAATCACAAAACAGTACTGCAAGCTCAGATAAACCAGATCTGAGTATCGACAAAAATGGACTATTACGATTTAAAAATAGATTTTACATACCATATTCAGTAGAGTTAAAGATATCAGTTTTGGATGAGGTGCATAATAAATCGTATCCGGGCCACCCAGGATACCAGAAAACGATAAAAGCACTTAGAAAAATATTTTATTGGCCTAATATGAAGGGCGAAACAACAGACTACTTGGCGAGGTGCCAAGATTGTCAGCAAGTAAAGGCTGAACACCAACATCTAGTCGGCCTACTACAACCATTGCTAGTACCAGAATGGAAATGGGATACCATATCCTTGGACTTTATTACAAATTTTCCTAAAACTCAGAAACATAATGACTCTATTATGGTTGCAATAGATAAACTTAGTAAGTATGCACACTTTATTCATGTTAAGTCTACTTTTAAAGCTATAAATATCGCTAAAATATTTATGAAATAAATCTTTAGACTGAATGGTATTCCTAAAATGGTGATTTCAAATAGAGACGTGAAATTTACATCTTCCTTTTGGAAGGAATTATTTGCAGGGCTAAATACTAATTTCAATTTTAGTACAAGTTATCATCCAGAAACAGATGTACAAACTGAAAGAACAAACCAAATCATGGAGGATATGCCTTGCATGTATGTGAGAACAAAACCAAGAAGGTGGGAAGACTCCCTACACTTGGTAGAATTTTCATATAACAATGGGTACCAAACTTCGGCTAAGTTAAGCCCTTTCGAGGTACTATATGGAAAAAAGTGTACGACTCCAATTAGTTGGGATAACTTGATTGACAAAATCATGGTTGGACCAGAGATGCTCCAAGAAATAAAGAATATGGTAAGGAAGGTACAACAGAACTCAAAAGAGGCACAGGACAGGAAAAAGAGCTATGCAGACCAGAAAATAAGACACTTGGAATTTCAAGTGGGAGATCATGTGTACTTAAAAGTTAAAGCCCGAAAGAGTTCACTCAAACTCGGGAACTGTGCCAAGATGGCACCCAGGTTTTGTGGGCCTTTAGAGATACTAGCTCGAATTGGACTCGTAGCATACCAACTTGCACTTCCAGCTAATCTAAAAATTCATAACATATCTCATGTTTCTCTATTGAAAAAGTATGTTCATGACCCTACTCACATGATCGATTGGAACTTGGTGCAGCTTGAACCAAAAGGCGAGTTCCAGGTGGAACCCCTGTGCATTTTGGACCGGAGAGAAATAACACTTTGGAATAGAGTCGTCACTCAAGTAAAGGTGCAATGGAAGCACTTTAGTGCTGAGGAAGCCGCTTGGGAGTTGGAGAGAGATTTGCAAAAATATCATCCAATCCCATTCCAAGAAAGGAACGAACACTGAGGACAGTGTTTTATTGAATGGGGAAAGGATGTGACATCCCCAAAAATAAAGTATTTTTGAAATTCAAATTTGTTAGAAAATCATTCTGTTTTTAATAAATTCGAATTTGGAATATTTTTTCCATTTATGGCAATTTCGAATTTCGAATTTGATAAATTCTAATTATTGATTTATGACTGTTGGGCAGAGATCTGATTTGATCCAACTAACTACTTGACTGTGACACTTGTATGATACAAAATATTCTATAATTAATTGCAGGAGGAAAAATGGAACAACCATGTTGAAATCAATTGACCATCACTCCATGAGTGGGGAACATGTTGGAACTACCTCAGGGATGTTTGTTACAAGTGGAAAATCAAGAATTTGGCCATTCGTAGCCCCTGTAAATCATGGATTTGGAAAGCTGGGAAAATTCCCAAGGGAGGGAAAATACCTAGGCAAGATTAATCTTGGGTATATATAACATATGTGAAGTGGTAGGACGCTTCCTAGTATGTTGGGGAAAGGGAGAATTACTGTGTACTTGCTGTTATGAACACTTAATATTAAGTGTGAGGCAAGGAGAGAGTTGGAAAGAGAAGAAAACATTGTTCAAGAGGAGATTTCAAGTTTGCCCTCATCGATTCATGGTCAGGCTAGGGGGTGAATAGGACAAGTGATTTGGCTGTCCTATTATCAGGTTGGGAGGAATGTGGTTGTTCCCTTTGTTTCCCATGAACTAATTCATATATGTTCTTCTACTTCCTCCTTTTATAATTATGTCATTGAAAAAATTGAATACGTTTACTATCCTAGATGATTATCTTACTCTCAATTTTATTAGATGGAATTACATAGTTGTTGTAGATTCATCATGAGAGGAATAATCTGGTTTGATTAAAGTCTATATCTATATGATCATATTATATTGTGTGTTGTAGAAAAAACCTATCTTACTACCGAATGTATCGATAGGATTTACGCAGGTTCTCTGTTGTAGTAATAGAATCAATATATTAATATATGAATTTATCTTTCGTGAAAATAGAGCCAAATCTAGACATTAAGCAGCATTACAAAACTATTGTGTTTTAGTCGTGCTAATAACAGATTCGTTCTACTTGAAGCAATAAATTAACCATACAAGTCTCGATAGTACAAGTCCTGGAAATCTTCCACGTATCATGAGATCATCATGAGTCATACGCCTTTAAGTATTCAACTTCCGTAGTGGAGTTTGAATCTGTGTGAACCTCAAAAGAAATTTGGAAATAATATTTTGGAGTATTATATTCCTTTTTATCTGCATAGATTGAAAACCCCAAATTGAGATGAATGATTGCTATGTTAAGGGTTTTGTAAAATATTAAATAACGATATGAATGTAGCTATGAATATATATATACATGTAAATGTTCATTCATCAATCATTATAGTGGGTGCCAGAGAGTTGTTGGTATACAATTGTAGAAGACCTGTGTCTATATGGAATAAGTAAAGGAAAATATTCTAGCATTTATAGCAAACCACTGCATAAATAAGAAGCTGGATATATTTACACATATATATAGGTAACTTGGATATATGTATATACAAAGAAAATGTTCCATATTTAATTAGAGAGTCGTATCCACAAGTTAGGTTACACTGATAGTCTCATAATCATCTTAGTACCTATGACTTTGACTCTGTTAGCACCGACTCTGAAAAGAACTTATAACTCAGACATTTGAATGATAAGAAACAAGGTATCGAAGTCCCAGAAAACTTTGAGTGCACTCGGATTGAAAAAAAAGGGAAAAGTTGGCCTAAACTATTATAGATCCAGAATAAACATCACGATAGTAAATACAAGGTTTTCTTTTTACTTATGGTACTCTTTTATGTGTACCTAGGATCTACGATGCCAAAACGAATTACAGTAAGACTACAGGAATGGATATAAGATTTAATTTTCACATTTCATTCATTTCAGAAAAATGTCGAGGAAAACAGTCCCAGTATACGAAGGAAGATCACCTCCTATTTTTCCATTTTAATAAGGCTTAAGATAAGACTTATCAATAATCCAACTTAATCTTTTGCCAATTATACAAGCTTTAAAATTCAACTCTATAGCTCGACTGTGAAGAGAAGCACGGGGATAAAGACTAGCATACAACGAACCAATCTCTATTACAAAGATAGTTCCATAGTTGAATCCTTCTACCAATAACTGTCTAGGACTTCTTGGAAAGGTAGGATGGAACCTAAGTAAATATTATGTGAGTGAAAGAATAAAATATCCATGTGTGTCCTTGCATGGTCAAATATCCTGTACAGAGTTATGAGAAACACCATTAATACGTTTTTCAACATAAGTGCAGTAAATTAAAAACGAGTAATAGTGGGAAAGGAATAACTGAAGTATTACTTAACTTTCATTGGAGGAGTTTGATACCCTTTGCCATTGCGTTGAGCCAAGTAACTATCCATACCGAAAGGAGAGGAGGAGCCCAAGGATTCCTAATGGGTACCCTCATAAATTATAGGGGTCCCATCATTAGTAATAATAGACAACAAACAAATCAATGCAGACATTACCAGAACAAAATCAAAATGAATATGCTATTAATTTTAAATTAACCCAAGAAAGTACAGAAAGGAAATATTTTATCACTATTCATCAACTTCACCCATGATTAATATTGCTTCTTTTTACTGAATGATGGTTTCCACCCCAAGAAGGATAATAACAGACTCTTCACTATAAATAAATAGGGCCTTAAGGGAACTATTTGGGGCGTAGACACAAAGTAACAAGGTAATGAAAGGATGTCGAAAGGCTCAAAGACAACCCCATCGAAATCTATTTCATGATGTAAGTTTAACCCTTACGAAGTATTATAGTTACAATATAATATCCTACAACAAAAATGGGATTATAATAACCAGAGTTGCAGCCCAAAATTTCTCCCATTGTACTAAAGGAACCAAGAGTCATCTAATAACTAGATCATAGTGCAAAAATAAACTTATTATGGTGAATGATAGTATCGTTCCACCTGGTAACACCCTTTCCAAATGACAGTGTGTTTTGACAAGAAAATAAAATGTAGAGCCTCTCGGAAGACCTCTCAATGAAACAATACATACGATAAAACTCTAAGAAGGGTCTCAAATACTCAATTAATTATTGAAGGATTCAGAGGACGAATAACCATGTGACGAGGGATAAGCTGACACATCAATAGTGAATGAAATACCAGGCAGTAGCATCGTATTTAGTGCACACCTGTCTACCATTAATGGAAGATTTAGAGCGTTAATTTTCCCTGACAATGGACCAGCCCCCCTTCACATCAATACTTTGCAAAGTAAATGAATCTCTCTAGATTTTCGACGAGTGGAAAAATGTAAACCCCAACCAGATTGATTTAGTTATAGTATTGTTCAAGAGGAGGTTCATTGATTGATCACTTCGTTAATTTTGAGGTTCGTTCCAACCTTGTTACCTCAAACTCTGTTAGGTAAAGGGTTGGGGTCTTCACTAATCACGAGGGGTCGTGAAAGGATTCAC
>SNQJ01S0142712.1:0-24598 GCA_010110895.2 Picea sitchensis
TTGAAGATATGAATATATACATCATCAGATATCCATAGTACAACATGAATTCACAACCAATGCATCCAAGGCCTATGGGTAGCTCTCAAATAGCTTAAACATGTCACCATGACATTCACTATCCCGCAATGCATCTATACCTCATTATCTGCACCCCTGTGACTTCACAACCAATGCATCCAAGGAATGTGGGTAGCTCTCAAATAGCTACAACATGTCCCCAGGACATCCACTACCCCGCAATGCATCTAGACATTGTCACTCCCTCTGAAGAGGGACCACGCCAAGGTTGTCCTTGAAGTGCTCAAACTTCATCCTTGATAGTGGCTTGGTCAACACGTTCACAACAGGCTCCTCGATAGTCATGTACTGGAGCCTCACTTCTCCCCTCTACACCATATCCTTGATATAGTGATATTTGATCTTGATATGCTTCGACCTATCATGGAACACTAGATTCTCTGACAACTTCATGCAACTCTGGTTGTCACACCAAATGAAGGTCGGCTCCAGTTTGAGACCAAATAACCCAGACATCAAATTTCGAAGCCACACTGCTTCTCTACATGATGCACATGCTGCCACATATTCAACCTCAATCGTACTGAGTGCTACACATGAATGCTTCCTGCTGCTCCACGAAACCATACTGGAGCCTAGAGCGAAGAAATATGTCGAAGTACTCTTCTGATCAGGAATACTGTCGGCCCAATTTGAATCTGAATATCCTTATAACCCAAACTCATGGTCTATCACATACATGAAACCATAATCCAATGTACCCTTAAGGTACCTTATCACATGTTTTGCTGCGACCAAATGAACCTGCCTAAGCTGCTCCATATACTGACTCAGGGTGTTCACAACAAAACATATATCCAGTCTTGTGTTCATCAAGTACATCAACGAACCCACCATCTTCCTATATAAAGTAACATCCACAGTATCTGAAGTCATATCCTGCAACAACTTCATATTTGATACCATAGGTGTAGCCATTGCTTTGCAATCCAACATCCCAAACCTCTTCAGGATTTCCACTGCATACTTCCATTGATTTAGAAAAATCTCATCCTGTCTTTGCCATACCTCGAGACCCAAAAAGTAATGCATCATCCTGATATCTTTCATCTCAAAGTCAATAGCCAATTTTATCTTACACTCTGAGATGAGATTTTCCACACATGTTAGAAACAGATCATCCACATACAACAGTAGTATTATCAGACTATCATCCACAACCTTAAAGTAAAGGTTAGGATCTGCATTGTTTTTTGTAAATCCTACGCTCGTCAGAAAACTGCCGATCATGCCATACCATGCTCTGGGTGCCTGCGTTAATCCATATAAATCCTTCTTCAATATGCACACATGCGTCTCCTTGTCATGTACCTCATACCCTTATGGTTGCTCCACATATACTTCCTCTTTTATTTCACCATTGAAGAAGGTTGTCTTCACATCCATTTGATGCACCTTCCATTTCATTACTTTGGCCAATGAAAGTATAGTCTCGATCGAGGTATATCTCACCACGGGAGAAAATGTGTGCTCATAGTCAATGCCTTCCTTCTAAGAGAATCCTCGAGCCACAAATCCAGTCTTATACTTCTCAGTACTTCCATCAATTGCATGTTTTGTTTTGTAGATCCATTTTGAACTTACCACTGATTTCTCCTTCGGTCTGGGGAACACATCCCAGACACCATTCTTTACCATGGACTTATATTCCTCCCCCATGGCATCCTTCCATACCCTCTTTTCTGCATCCTCTTCATAACTAAACGGTTTTGCATCCATGATATCACACAAGCATGCCACATAGCTGGAATACGGTTTCGACTTCTTACTTTCCCTGAGATATTTTTCTAGGACACCATATGTTTTTGCATCTCTGATGAGCTCCTGTGCCCAATTTGGTCTTCTCTTGCGAGAAGGCATCTCTGTTGGCCTTTGAGGTTCTGCCATGTTATTATCCTCATGAATGAATTCCTTTGGTTCAACTGCTTCTACCTCTAGAACTCTAGTAACTTCATTGTCCTCCTCATGAACTGTAGCAACCCTCTAAAAATAATCATCAAGAGTAATCGAATATATCTATCTATCTATCTATTTATATATATATATAATTCTTTAAATAAATTAATAAATGTAACAAACCTAAGATCTAATCACAACTGAGTGAGAAAAACAATAACATAAACATTCATTATGATAATCACAAATAACTTTACAATCCACACCACTATTTTCAACATCATAAGTCATTGAATACATTCATACAATACTTATGCAATTTACAATGTAAACCTCATAAAAAATCTTTAGTAAGTTCTCTATTTCTAAACAAGAAATATTATGCAAACTTCACGCATCTATCCGAAATAACTTAATTACAAAGCAACACAAGCAATTCGAATTCATAACAAGACTACAAGGTTTCAGTTTCGATGCTTTGGAGAGGACCAAAAGTGCACTCTTAGAAGGATTCAAGCGTGTCAGGGAGTTTTCGCCGATCGCCGAAGATTGTCGATCCTCCTCAAGCCACAAAAGGACCTTGCAATTTCATCCTTAATACATAAACAATCATAATCATCGGATTATTTTTATTTGAATTATCTATACTTCCAAGGTACTAACTTTAGTCTCATTCACGCAAATTAATAAATACTACTCTTCACTACACAATCCAATTCTTGTAACCAAATATGTAATTTTATAATTATATCAAGGACTTTATCCTTTTTGTTCAATTCTTTCTAAAATTCATAATCATACTAACTTTTGTCATAAGGTAAAAGTTGTTGAAATTTATGTTCAATTATATGAGTCATAATAATAATTATAAGAAAAATAAGGCTTCCTTAAGTTTTGATGATTTTCTACGTGTTCGATGTTTGATTGATACAATTGTGATATATATATATATATATATATATATATATATATATATTCATGGAACAAATAGTTTGTTTATATAAATACAACTTTCTCTTACTTTAGAAAAGACTGATAATGTTTAAATTCTAATTGGTTTTATGATAGAGTTGAATATATATTATGAATATGCATGACTGGAAAAAATGCATGACCTTAAAAATAAATTTTGAAATTCTCACATATAACTTTAATGAGAACAAAAATTGTTTTAAGAGCTTGCTCCTGGACAATTGGATTCTTCCAACTAATTGTCAGATGGAAAATTTATATGGGATTATTCCTCACAACATCAATTCGAACTTAGATTTTAAATCTTTTAATGCTTTATTATGGAAATAAAATAACGTTGATTTACAACCAACTTATAACCACAAAAATCGTGATAGGACTGCATGACGAAAATGTAGACAACGATGAACAAAACATGCAGTTAAGTCGATGATTTTCGGCCGCCTTCAAACCTCCGTGATGAAGTTTCTTGATAGAAACATTTATTTTCATATTCATCATCCATGAATTAGTCCCAACTAAACAATAATCTCTATGCCCAATAGTTTAAACATAGGCTCGTAACTTGTTTGAAGAAGAATCCTATAAAAACTAAATAACCTACGAAGAAAAATAAGAGTTGTTAAGTTGTGGGTTAGAACTTCTGGAGAAAAATAGCGAGAGAGGAATTATGCAAAGAAGTTTCAAGAGATTAAAAATTTCTTGCATCGCCTCTCCAATCATGTAATCAGGGTTACTATTTTTAAAACAAAGAGACAATATTTAAGATGCCTGGAGAGCATGCACAATTATTTGGTGTTAAATTTAGTGCAACACTATTACTTTTGGTTAACAAAGTTTAAGTAATAAATACCCTGATTCATAATCACCATACCGTGTACAACAATTAGACGAAAATCCACTGAAATTAACACAAAATAACATAAATCGAAAATTGAAGATTGCCAATGTGAGTGATTACAATGACACTAAAATATTGATGACTCCAATGCTGACAGAAGTCCTTTTTGGTTACACCTTGAACAAAGACGTGATATTTTCCATCAATCTCATTCTTGTTCTTGCCGAATCTTCAACAGTTTATTAGAATCGTTGCTCTAATTGGTGTGTTATTAGCTGATTACACACATGCAAAACTCGACTCCTCATTAGTATCCAGACCTCCAACAATTCCAAGTCATTTATTAATGTTATTATTTTGAATCGAACCCTTTTCTATGTATTACAAGTTTGGGAGTGTGATTGCATATAGCAAGCACATATAAGGTGATGAGTGCAAATAGGAAAGGTAATGCTTCCAGAGGTAATGTCTTAAGAGGTAATGTCTTTAGTAGTTATTTAGGAAATTTTGAAGGGTAGAATAAAGGAAGTGCCTAGGTATATGTGTCGTGTCTTCAATGGGTTATGGAACGACATTCTGTTAAGACTCCATGTGCATAAAGAAAGAATTCACACGTCTGTATCTTTCTTTCTGTGGAGAAATTTCGAGGTTCGTTGCGCAATGAGAATCGATGCAACATGGAGAATTTGCTACCAAATTAATATTGCAGCCTCTAAAAACAACTATGCCATCACTCTCAGTGAGCAACAAGATTGTTCTGCAAAGACGACTTATTATTTCTCCCAAAATTTTCACATAAGTTGATCAAGTTGAGGGAAAAATATTTTGTTATATAGCATGAACATAGCCATATAAAAAGAGTTTCTCGATGGATCTAATAGAAATAAACTATGAAAAGTGAAGTCCCAACCTTGCCTTCGATTCCATAACTGAAAACATAATGCTTCTTTTACTATTTTCTTTTTAATAAAATAAAATTCTAAAACATAACATAAATTCTTTATTGCACCATAAAAAAAATTGAAATTATATAATGAAAACAAAGCATTATTCCTATAGTGGTTATGGTTGAAATAACTTAACCAATCTAAATATACATCAACGAATATGATCAACATCAATTTTATATACTGTGTCAATTATGATCAACATTCAAAAACTATGTCAATTATGATCAACATTCATAAACTATTCTTGTACAATGAGAGTTCTTCCTAATCATTAAACCAACAAAATATTAAATACCATAACCAAAAGAAGGAGATTGTGATGTTGATCTTCAATCATAACTTGAACAACGTCCTCTTGCTTGCAATTTCAACGACCTCATCGATACCTCCCAACCAACGCTATGGGTACTCTTTTTCCCCCTTGCCCCCCTAGTCGCAAAGGGATCACACACATAAATCAAATTCGTAGCTCAAGCTTTCCCTCACAAGGAGAGGCTTCCACCTATTATGCAAAACTTGCAGCCCAACTCACACAAGAAAACTAGTCATAAGAAATTTTAACGACATTTCAATCATCCAACAATAGTGTGTCTTACTCCTTCATCTCCCTTCTTTTTATAAAACTTTTTAGCTTGACACTAGTCTTTTCATGCATAATCAGATATTTGTTTTAAAAGACTCCTTCCTCAACTCCTCAATTAGTTCCTAGATTTTCTCACGATTGTCCCTTAATTCCCCAATTTCTCCTTTATTGTGTCTCCTAACTAATTTACAGTTGGAGTTTGATTATGAATATTCTCTTAGTTAGGATTTAGAGTCTAGTTTAACTTAGGATTCTAACTCTAAGTTGACACCACATTTCTTCATGAAATAATTTCTTTTAATTTTTTTATTTTTATTTTATTAATTTCATGCATACATTGTGCAGATGTCATAATATTTTATCCCCCCTTTAATAGTTTTATTTAGTCTAAATTTTCCTTATACCCATTTAATATAAATTTATTTAGGCAAAACCATTTTAGACTAAGATTTTATCATATTCATGTTTATTAGTTAATATAATTTATATTTTGTTCTGTAATCAATTCTAAGTATTTGTTTTATTTTTTATGGTCTTCTAGATATTTATTAACTTATTAATTTTATTCATGCGAGGCGCCCTTCAAGATGCACTGACATGCTCCAAGGGTGTCACTCACCATTCGTTAGGTTATCCGTTTATGACTTAGTTTGGAAGTTGTTTGATGCTTGGAGTCAATACTCCACTTGTCGAGCTTGTGTGAGACTAAGGGTTTACTGAGGAATAAGGAATCTGTCTTATTTCCCGCCCCTAAGAAATATTCGTGGGTGACTGTCTCAGTCTGTCCTCACGACATCATGAACCTCTCAGGAACAAGGTAGTTGTTAACCTTCATTTCAGGTCACGATGAGAGTGCTATTAGGTTGTGACAGGGACGTTGCCACACCTCTCTCTAATCTATCTGATATCTATGTATGACCCTTTTACTCGATATGTGAGTCGGATTAGAAATAGTCACCTTGCCTACATCCACTAACAAAATAATATTAATAACTCTTATACATAAAATTCATAACTTAAATCATCATCATAATACATGCGTAATAAAATCAAGTACTCATAATCAAAATCAATAGTCCACTCCCTGACTCAATACAGAGTCCAAGGTGTTATGCCGATGCCATCAACATCCTCATCATGTCATTTTTCCTACACACTCAAGAAATCTCATCATAATACCTGCCAATGTTATACATCAATATAATTAACATATCAAAATTTCAGTATTCAATTATACCATAAACTTTAACTCATAAACCAATCAATTATTCATATAATACCATGTTTAGCCAGATCACTTGCACGCAAGTGTCCTAAAAAATAAAACAATGTTAGGAAAATGGGTTCAGTGAAATATGGATGTTACATACACTCCCTCTTGTTTTAAACTTCGTCCCGAAGTTTGTACACTCTAACAATGAAAACAAATAATATAGATGCTACTAATCTATATATCAAGCTTTCAAAATAAATATGGAAACTGCAGACGCATCTCATGTGCATCCTCCCAAGTGGCAGAATGTGGGCTATAACTGTCCCACTGGACCTTGACCTGATCGACCAATCGACGTAGTAGTTGTCGAGTGCGATGGTCTAGTATGTGGAGTGGATCCTCTATGAGAGCACCCTCGTCTGATACCTACAATGAAATCAAATCAATAACATGTGATGGATCTGAAATATAATGACATAAAAATGAAACATGAAACACTTCGTGCATACACCTCAAATAATCAGGTAAGGCTAGTCGGTAAGCCACGGGTTCCTTCTTTTCTATAACTTCGAAAGGTCCCACAAACCTTAGAGAGAGTTTAACACCCTTTCCAAAGTTAATCGAACTCTTATGCGGCTTCACCTGCAAAAATTCTTTATCACCAACCAAATAACTACAGTCTATATGATTTGCATCTGCATAAATCTTCTGTCGGTCTTGCGCTTCCTTAATCCTTTTCCGTATGGTTTGCATCTAATCTTCCATTTCCTGAATCACTTCCGGTCCCACTAGGACCCTATCTTCTAGTCGATCCCAACTCAAAGGTGTCCTACATGGTCGTTTGTATATAAACTAAAAAGGTGCCATATTTATCGAACTCTGGTAACTGTTATTATACGCAAATTCTACCAAAGGAAAAAATTATTTCCATCGTTTCTGTTGATCCATCACATACATTCGAAGAATAGCTTCTAGAATTTGATTCGTTCTTCCCGTTTGTCCATCAATTTTGGGGTGATATGTTGTACTAAAATTTAATTTCATGCCCAATGCCTCTTGTAAACTAGTCCAAAAACGTCTAGTGAATATCGATCCTCAATCATATATTATCTTTCTCGGTACACCATGCAATATTACAATTTGATTAAAAAACATTCTAGCTATGTTAGGTTCTTGATATGTCATATGAACTGGAATAAAATGTGCACTCTTCATCAAAGTATCGACAACTACAAAAATAGAATCACGTCTCCTTGTCGTCAATGACAATCCAACAATAAAATCTATCGATATGACTTCCCATTTCGATTCAAGAATCACATGTGGTTGTAATTATCCTGCTGGATGTTTATGTTCATCCTTCACTTGTTGACATTCAAGACATCTCGCCACATAATTAACTATATCATAATTCACCCCCTTCCAAAAGAATAGTGGTTTAAGATCTGCCTTCATTTTCGTGACTCCAGGATGGGCCATATACACTGCTCGATGAGCTTTGTTCAATATTAAATTTCTCATTTCGTCATTTGGTGGTACACAAATTTCTCCATTATATCTTATTAGCTTGTCATTGTCCAAAGAATAACCCTCATATCTAGGTATTATCATGGTATCTTGTTCGATATTGTCTTTTACTTCCATTTACCAATCGTCATCAATCTGTAATGCTAAGATATTTTCTCGAAGATTCGTCTTTAGGGGTATTACTGAGAAAATGTGGGGTCTCTGACTCAACACATCTGCTACTCTATTAACTATTCCCTTAATGTACATGATCTCAAAATCATACTCACTTAAAAGTTTTGACCAACGTCGTTGTTGCGCGTTCAAGTCACTTTGAGTACAAATGTGTTGCAATCCACTTTGATTAGTTTTCAATTCGAATTTTCATCCAATAAGGTACTGTCTCCAAACTCGTAAGGCATGAAAAATCACTAATAATTCCAAATCATGCATTGCGTAATTCTCCTCATGAATTCTTAGTTTCCTTGAAATATAGGCGATAACTTGACCTTATTGCATTAGTAATCCACCCAATCCTTCCTTGGATGTGTCAGTACATACTATGAATTCCTTGTCCATATCAAGAACTTTCAATATCGGTGTTGATGTTAATAATTCCTTAAGCTTCTAAAATGCTTCAATGCATTTTTCTGACCATACTAATTTCTTATTCTTCTTCTGCAATTCCGTAATTAGATTTTCTATTTTTGAAAATCCTTCGACGAAGCGTCTATAGTAACCTTCTAATCCCATAAAACTACGTACCTCTTGCATGTTCATCGGTATTGCCCATTCCATAATAGCCTCTACTTTCGTTGGATCCACACTGACACTTTCTTCCAAATTAATGTGTCTCAAATAGTGAATCTTTTTTCTGATAAAATGAACATTTCAACAACTTTCCGTACAACTTGTTTTCTCTTAAACATTGCAAAACTAATTTTAGATGTTCGTCGTGCTCCTCTTTTGTCTAAGAGTAAATTAATATGTTGTCAATAAATACGTGTACGAACTTGTCCAAGTATTCGTGGAATACCCCATTAATTAAACTCGTGAATACACCAGGGGCATTTGTCAATCCAAACAGTACAATAAATTTGTAATGTCCAAATCTTTTTTTAAACGTTGTTTTAGGAATGTCTCCCTTTTTTATTCGAAACTGGTGATATCCCAATCTCAAATCAATCTTTGAAAATAATTTCATCCCCTTCATTTGATCAAATAAGTCATCAATTCTTAGTAACGGGTATTGATTCTTGATCGTGGCTTTGTTTAATTGACGATAGTCAATGCAAAGCCTCCATGACCCGTCATTCTTTCTTACAAAAATTACTGGTGCACCCCATGGTGACACACTTGGACGTATAAGTCCCAAATATAATAACTCTTTCAATTGCATATTTAACTCTTGCAATTCAAGTGTTGAAATCCGATATGGCGTTCTTGCAATTGGTTATGTTCCAAGTTTTAAATCTATAGTAAATTCCAATTCTATTTTTGGTGGTACACCTAGTAGCTCCTCGGGAAAAATATCAGAAAGCTCCGATACTACTGGAAAGTCTTCCACTCTTTTCGCATCACCCTTTTTGTTAATATATAAGATGGAATACAACTTACATCCCTTGCACATATTTTTTTTAATTGTAGGGAAGTAATAAATATTAGCAACACTCCTTTGTTTCTTCCTACAATTACTCTATTCTGTCCCAAATAATCAATTAAGCTTAATCTTTTTGTATTACAGTTAAGTATCACGTTGTGCGATTCTAACCAATACATTCCAATCACAATGCCGTAGGATCCCAAGGTTGTTTTAAAAAGGTTTACACTTGCAACGACTTCACCCAAATTAATATTACAATATTTAACCTTACCTCCAAATTTTTGCTTGGCTCCTGATGCCAATTCTACATATCTAAACTCAACTTGTTCGACTTCCTTCACCTTAATTATTTTGAGAGAAACACTTTAAATGAAACTCTCAGTAGCTCTTGGATCTATCAAAATACTAAACTGTTGATATGATATCATACCTGAAGTCTCAAGCACTGTAGACTGATGCTCATCCTGGCGATTATTCACTGCTACATGAATCCTATGTGCCTTGCCCAAATATCCCACTGCCGTCTGTCCTGTTGATCCAGTAGCTCTCGCCTTCTCGATATGACAATCTCTCTAGTAGTGGGGCTCTCCACAAGTCCAAAATCTGTTCTTAGGGTCGATGCTCCTAGTTCTAGAGGAATAATCTGTTGATCTAGGGTTATGAGGTTCTGATCTGTTCTGCAGAACATATCTATACTGATGCGGTTGTTAAGGACGACATGTTTGTTTCTACGATGGTTCTCTATACAAACTCCTCTGATTGGTATCTTGTCTATGCGGTGTAGAAAATACAAGTCCTCTGGGTGTATCACGGTGCCCATAAATCTGTCTAACAGGTGTCTGTTATTGTAATGCTCTAAGTGGAGTCTGTCTTGTCAGCCTGGAAGGATTCCTACTCTGACCTGCACTGTTCAATTCCTCCTTAGTTATAAAATATTTATGTACTGCATCGTGCAAAGTATGAGGCATCATAATCCTCAACTTAGCATGAATGTTGTAGTTGAGACTAAAAAAAAACTTATTCACCTTTAATTTTTTAGTGTTTAGATGCAGAGACTATCTGAGAAACTCCATAAATCTAGCCTCATACTCAGGTACTATATGACTTCCCTGTTGTAAAGCGTTGAATTCATTGATCTAGTGCTCAATGAATTCATCATATAGGTACCTCTCTCGAAATTGCTCCTCGAACAATTCCCAAGAGATGTCTTCAATGGTGATATTCAGTGGTGGTAAGAGTGTCTTCCACCAAAGAAGCATATTCCCTTTCAAATAGAAGATCGCCATGTAGAATTTCATGTTGGAGGTATAATCGTGCAATGCAAAACACATTGTCATATTCTCCATCCAAGGTTAAACGGCTAAACCGTCCGTGGAACCCCAGAACTCAGGAAATTTTACCTTCTCGATTTCTCTACGAACACTACCATTAGCTATAGGAGGGAGTTGCAAACTCTCACTGGGTGCATATCCCCTGCCCTCATCGCGATTAGTGCAATTTATTAGTTCCTCTGACATCCTTTGAAAATACCTCATCATACCCATGACATCTCCCACTAAAACATGCTCCTTCTCAGTAGTATGCTCTTCTCCCCGTGGAGCAAATCCCTCGGGTGTGGGTGTACTTGGAGGAGGCATACCTCTTCCTCCCGCACCCTTACGTCTACTGGTTCTCTGTCCTCTAACCATGATATCTCCATAAAACGATTTCAAATTATATTAGTGATATATCTTAATTTAAACAAATGCATTGGAATTCGTAACGAGTCATGTGTCGCAAAGTAGAACCCTGCTCTGATACCATATGTAGAAACCCTCTAAAAATAATTATCAAAAATAAACAATACTATACTTATATATATATATATTTATTCAAAAGTTAATGAAGGGTAACTTGCAAGTGCTTGAAGCTATATATATATATATATATATATATATATATATATATATATATTCAAAAGTTAATGAAGGGTAACTTGCAAGTGCTTGAAGCTATATATATATATATATATATATATATATATACATATATAATGCTTTAAAGAAATTTACAATCTGTAAACCTCATCAAGAACCTTTAGTAAGCCCTCTATTTCTAAACAAGAAATATTATGCAAACTTCACGCATCCATCTGAAATAACTTAATTACAAAGCAACACAAGCAATTCAAATTCAAAACAAAGACTACAAGGTTTCAGTTTCGATGCTTTGGAGAGGACCGAAATTGCACTCTTAGAAGGATTCAAGTGTGTCAGGGAGTTTTTGCCGAAGATGGCAGATCCTCTTCATATTTTTATTTGAATGATCTATACTTCCAAGGTACTAACTTTAGTCTCATTCACGTAAATTAATAAATACTACTCTTTACTTCACAATCCAATTATTGTAACCCAATATGTAATTTTATAATTATATCAAGGACTTTATCCTTTTTGTTCAATTCTTTCTAAAATTCATAAGCATACTAACTTTTGTCATAAGGTAAAAGTTGTTGAAATTTATGTTCAATTATATGAGTCATAATAATCATTATAAGAAAACGAAGGCTTCCTTAAGTTTTTGACGATTTTCTGTGTGTTCGATGTTTGATTGATACAATTGTGAAATTTATATTAATTCATGGAAGAAATAGTTTGTTTTAAATTTGTTTATATAAATACAACTTTCTCTTACTTTTAAAAAGACTGATAATGTTTAAATTCTAATTGGTTTTATGATAGAGTTGACTATATATTATGACTATAAAATATGCATGACCATAAAAAAAAAAATTAAAATTCTCACATATAACTTTTATGAGAACAAAAAATGTTTTAAGAGTTTGGTCCTCGACAATTGGATTCTTCCAACTAATTGTTAGATGGAAAATTTAGATGGGATTATTCCTCGCAACATCAATTCAAACATATATTTTAAATCCTTTAATGCGTTATTATGGAAATAAAATGAAATTGATTTACAACGAACTTATAACCACAAAAATTGTGATAGGCCTGTATGGCGAAAATGTAGACAACGGTGAACAAAACAAGCTGTTAAGTCGATGAGTTTCAACCGCCTTCAAACCTCCATGATGAAGTTTCTTGATAGAAACATTTATTTTCATATTCATCATCCATGACTTAGTCCCAACTAAACAATAATCTCTATGCCCAATAATTTAAACGTAGGCCCGTAACTTGTTTGAACTAGAATCCTATAAAAGCTAAACTAGCACAGTCGCTAATTCGCTGTTGAGAAAAGCTATTCGCTCATGCTCATGAAACTACTCATGCTCATGCCAGCCATGGAATATGAAACTACTCATGCTCATGCCAGCCATGGAATAGTTGAGGAGGAAGTAGTGTCCTTTAATAATTCAAATGTGGCAATTATATGATGCTACAGTAATTTTTTAATATGATTAGATAAATGTTAAAAAGTAAACAGGTTAACGGATGCATTCAAAAATACAAGGAAGTTATGAAGAGTAAATCACATTCATTGATTTGGGAGGAACACTAAGAATATGCCAGCATCTTCAATTGTTAGCCATCAGATTAGAATTTTAGATTAAAAGATCATTAATCGTGCCCATTGTCAATAGGTATACGCCTTTCGACCTAATAACGTACGAAAAAATATAAGAGCTATTAAATTGTGAGTTAGAACTTCCGGACAAAAATAGCCAGAGAGGAATTATGCGAAGAAATTTCTAGAGATTAAAAATTTCTTCCATCGCCTCTCCAATCACCTAATCAGCGTTACTATTTTTAAAATGAAGAGATAGTATTTAAGACAGCTGGAGAGCATACACAATTATCTGGCGTTAACTTTACTGCAACATTATTACTCCTGGTTAACATAATTCAAGTAATAAATAACCTGATTCATAATCACCATGCCATGTACAACAGTTAAACGGAAATCCAATGAAATTAACACAAAAGAACAGAAATTGCAAATTGAAGATTGCTAATGTGGGTGATACAACGACACTAAAATATTGATGACTCCAATGCTGACAGAAGTTCTGGGCGGTTACACCCTGAACATAGACGTGATATTTTTCATCAATTTCGTTCTTGTTCTTGCCGAATCTTCAACTGTCTATTAGACTCGTTTCTCTAATTGGTGAGTTATTAGATAGCTAATTACACGCATGAAAAACTCGACTCTCATTAGTATCCAGACCTCCAGCAATTCCAAGGCACTTCTTAATGTTTTTATTTTGAATCGAACCCTTTGCTATGTATTACAATTTTGGGAGTGCGATTGCATATAGAAAGTGCAGATAAGGTTATGAATGCGGATAGGAAAGGTAATGTTTTCAGAGGTAATGTCTTCAGTAGTGATTGAGAAAATTTTGAAGGGAAGAATAAAGGAAACTCCTAGGTATCTGCGTCATTCCTTCTCCGGGTTACGCAACGACATTCAGTCAAGACTCCATGTGCATAAAGCAAGAATTCTCATGCCTGTATCTTTATTTCTGTGGAAAAAGTTCGAGGCTCATTGCGCAGTAAGAATCGATGCAGCACAAAGAATTTTCTACCACATTAATATTGTCGCCTCTCAAAACAACTATGTCATCGCTATGAGTGAGTAGCAAGATTGATCTGCAAAGACAACTTATTATTTCTCCCAAAATTTTCACATAAGTTGATCAAGTCGAAGGAAAACTATTCTGTTAGACCAGATCCATACAAAAAGAGTTTCTAGATGGCTCTAATATAAATAATCTGTGAGAAGCGAAGTCCCAACCTTGCCTTCGATTCCATAACTGAAAAAATAACGCTTCTTTTACTATTTTCTTTGTAATAAACTAACATTCTAAAACATAATAGAAATTATTTATTGCACAGTAAAACAAAATGAAAATATATAATGGAAACAAACCATTATTCCTAGAGTGGTTCTGGTCTAAATAACTTAACCAATCTAAATATACATAAACGAATATGATCAACATCAATTTTATATACTACGTTAATTATGATCAACATTCAAAGACTATTCTTGTATAATGAGAGTTCTTCCGAATCAGTAAATCAACAAAATATTAAATATCGTATCTTCTGAATCAGTAAATCAACAAAATATTAAATATCGTAACCAAAAGAAGGAGATTGTGATGATGATCTTCAATCGTAACTTGAGCAACGTCCTATTGCTTGCAATTTCAACGACTTCATTGGTACCTCTCAGTCAATGTTAGGGTACTCTTCTACCCCTTATCTTTCGAGCCGCAAAGAAATCACACACAGAAATCAATTTCTTAGCTCATGATTTCTCTTGAAAGGAGAGGCTTCCACCTTTTATGCAATGTTTGCAACCCAGCTTACACAAGAAAACTAATCATAAGAAATTTTAACAACATTTGAATCATCCAACAATAGGGTGTCTTTTCATGCATAATTAGATATTTTTTTTAGAGATATTATTCACCCTAAACACATGTCACTCTTATCTCAAGTTGCACATGTTTATTTCTTTTTAATTAAATAATTTTTTAATTTTTTTCCTCAACTCCTCAATTAGTTCCTAGATTTTCTCCTAGTTGTCCCTTAATTCCCCAATTTCTCCTTTATTGTCTCTCATAACTAATTTATAGTTGGAGTTTGATTATAACTCTTCTCTTAGTTAGGATTTAGAGTCTAGTTTAACTTGGGACTTTAACTTTAAGTTGACACCACAATTCCTCATGAAATAATTTATTTTAATTTAAAATTTCCGTTTATTAATTTCATGCACACATTGTGCACATGTCATAACATTCTATTCCTCCTTTAAAAGTTTTATTTAGTCTGAATTTTTCTTATACCCATTTAATATAAATTTATTTAGGCATAACCATTTTAGACTTATATTTTATTATATTCGTGTTTATTAGTTAATATAATTTATATTGTGTTCTCTAATCAATTCTAAGTATTCGTTTTATTTTCTATGGTCTTCTAGATCTTTATTAATTTATTAATTTTATTCATGTGATGTGCCCTTAAAGACGTGCCCATGTGGTCCAAGGGTATCACTCACCATTCTTTAGGTTATCCATTTATGACTTAGTTTGAAAGTTTTCTAATGCTTGGGGTCAATACTCCACTTCTCAGTCTTGTGTGAGACTAAGGGCTTACTAAGGAATAAGGAATTTGTTAGCACCATGAGTTGTTCTTATACTTCTTTAAGAACAAGCCCAATACCCATTTAAATATAAATGAATTAAACAGGTTTATACTTGAGTGGATCAACAAGATTGAGTAAAGAAAGGGAGAGGGCAACAAACTGTTTGTAAAGACATTCTATTGGGCACAGAGTCATAACATCCTAAAGATAAAAGACAATCAAACTATATACCAGATAAAGGTTATATATAATTATGGGTAGAAGCATAGAGAATGTGACAAAAAGGCAGAACATCCATCGTACACAGATCCTTTCTGCAAACAGATTAAAGATTGTTTAAACAATAAACAATGATTAATAGGTAGACTACAACAGATCCTTTGCTTCTCATGAATCTATCAATCAATGGAAGATATGATCCTCAAAGACTGCAATCTATTTAAGCATGAAGATAAGTAAAATGACAACAAATAAAAAAAACATCCGATAAACAACTTCATGAATCTTCAATGGCAGAAATGTTGATTACAAATAAGCCCTTGGTGTTACAAATAAGCAACTAAACTGCTCCTCAATCTATCTCCCCTCTTGGATCATGAACTGGATCTCTTCCTCAACAAAACAACTGCTATTTGTAGTGTATCATTCCTTCTTACTCTAAATAGGTTGGATCCCAAGTGGTTGCATTAGATTCTCTTTTCTCTAGGAGCTGTTACAACAAGGTGAAACATAAAATCCACCTAGTTCCTATTTTTTGGATCTCGTTTATTGTGATAAATGTCTTTTGAAACAGGTCATGTTGCTTTATATGGTGACATAACACATGTCCCTAATGTCCAAATACCTCCTAGGAAACAATTTGAACCCCCTCAGATAGGTGGCATCCCTCCTATAACTCGGATTTATCAGACTGTTAGAGTTTGTAGCGCATGTGACAGCATGCACTACGAACTTTCTTGTAGGTGATAATTTCAATTTTTCTCCCAAACGACGAACTGGGTTGGGTAGATTTTTCGTGAACAAGTCAATAATATAATGATTCATCTCCACAAAAAATTTCAGAAGAACCTAGATCGACATTTAAAATTTATGATGAAAAATGACTTTGTTGTGTACTAATTCGCTACAAACTGTCCCAAAACTACCAGTTCGCAACGCCTTTGACAACACGCACTACGAACTTTCCTGTAGGTGCGTTTTTACATTCAAAATTTATTTCAACTTTTAAAACTTGCAAAACAAGTTGGGAAACCTTTTAGAACCTGCTACAATCACTGGAAACAATAATATACCCCTTGCCACATTTTCGAAGCATAATGATATGTGATTAGTGCATGAGGTACTTTCTTGATTCACTGCGAACTTTCAAGTGAGTTTGCAGTAGGTCGTCTTGACACATGATTTGATCCTCAAACGGTTAAATATGAAATAAGGAACCTATGTACACCCCTATACATCATATGTGCTAACATCTAGCTCCATAGGGGATGGAGACCTCCCTATGAGGCTCCAAGAACATTGCAGTTCCAGTGCCTTATCCATTTCATCTTTGCAATATGTATCCATGTTTATGCCTTCAGAGTTGTTCATGCCTTGAGAGCACCTCTGATCATTTATTGAAAACTGAAAAACACTCACTGCAAACTGAAAACAACTGCAAACCAAATGATCGATTGTCGAGCTTATTCATCCCACTCCTACTCTAAAACGATTCTTTGCTCAAGTGAAGTCATGCTTCCAATGAATCCATACAATGATCTGGTTTAAAAACTGCATTTTTCTTTCACCTTTGAGCATATATATAGCTAAAGACACTGAAGAACAAAAACATGAATGAAATGATAGTCCCTTCTTACAGTTATGAAAATAAGCTTTTATGATGTCAAAAATATAAAAACGATGACTCCAATGAACTTCCATGAATCTTGCCACAGGGTCATCAAAAACAAAATGAAATACATTAAATAAATCTCCATCACCCTGCTCATACTGAAAATTGAACTATTTCTCAATATTTTATGTTATATTATTGCTGCCAATTCCATTTTCTTGGAAATCTGAAGATTGGTGTAGGTTGATTTTATTGATTCCAAAAGGAAATTCCACTGGATTAAACACAGCCTCATGTTGATTAGAAACAAGAAGACGGTCAACAAGAAATAGGTTAGGGATCTTCTCATCTATTTCAACTTCAGTTTCTTGAGAAAGCACATCATTTTGGATAAAAGCATAAAGATTGTGACAAAAAGGCAGAACATCCATCATACATAGATCCTTTCTACAAACAGATTAAAGAGTTCTTAAACAATAAACAATGATTAATAGGAAAGTTACAACAGATCCTCTATTGCTCATGAATCCATCAATCAATGGTAGCTATGATCTTCAAAGACTGCAATCTATTTAAGCACAAAGATAAGGTAAAATGACAACAAAGAAAAACAACATCTGATAAACAGCTTCATGAATCTTCAATGGCAGAAATGTTGATTACAAACAGGCCCTCAGGCTTACAAATAAGCAGCTAAATTGCTCCTCAAGCTCTCTCCTCTCTTGGATCATGAACTGAACCTCTTCCTAAAAAAAACAACTTTTATCTATAATTTATCATTCCTTCCTACTCTAAAGAGGTTAAATCCCAGGTAGTTGAATTGGATTCCCTTTTCTCTAGGAGCTGTTACAACAAGGTGAAACATAAATCCACCTAGCTCCTAGTTTTTTGGATCTTGGCTATTGTGATAAATTCCTTTTGAAACATGTCATGCTTCTTGATATGGTGATGGAACACATGTCCCTCATGTCCAAATACCTCCTAGGAAACCATTCGAATCCCCTGAGGTAGGTGACATCCCTCCTACAACTTGGATTTATCATATTGTTAGAGTTTGTAGCGCCTGTGACAACATGCGTTGCGAACATTCCTATAGGTGATGATTTTAACTTTTCTCCCAAACGACGAACTGGGTCAGGTTGATTTTTGGTCAGAAAGTCAATAATATAATGATTGATAACCACAAAAATTTTCAGAATAACCCAGATCAGAATTTAAAATTTATGATGAAAAAATGACTTTGTTGTGTACTAATTCACTACAAATTGTCCCAAAACTACCAGTTCATAGCGCCTTTGACAGCACACGCTGCCAAATTTCCTGTAGGTGTTCTTTTACATTCAAAATTTATTTCAACTTTTAAAACTTGCACAACAAGATGGAAATTTTTTTAGAACCGGCTACAATCACTAAAAAAATAAGATACCCCTTGCCACATTTCCAAAGCATAATGATATGTGATTAGTGCATGATGTACTTTCTTGATTCGCTGCGAACTTTCTACTGAGTTTGTAGCAGGTTATCTTGACACATTATTTTACCCTCAAACGGTTAATATGACACAAGGAACATGTGTACACCCCTATACATCCTATGTGCTAACAGAATCCACCTTATTGTGCTCCCTTTAGAAATCCTCGTGAGGAATTGTCTCAGTCTTCCCTCACAACATTGTGAACCTCTCAAGAACAAGGTAGTCATTAACCTTCACTTAAGGTCATAGTGGGAGTGCTATTAGGATGTGATAGGGACGTTACCACACCTCTCTCTAATCTATCTGATATATGTGTATGACCCCTTCACTCCATATGTGAGTCAGATTAGAAAGCATCACCATGCCTGCATCCACTGATAAAATAATATTAATAACTCTTATACATAAAATTCATAACTGAAATCATCATCATAATAGATGTGTAATAAAACCAAGTACTCTTAATCAAAGTCAATAGTCCACTCCCTGACTCTATCTAGAGTCCAAAGTGTTATGTCGATGCCATCAACATTCTCATTGTTTTATGTTTCCTGCACACTCAGGAAACCTCATCATAATACCTCCCAATGCTATACATCAATATAATTAACATATCAAAAATTCAGTATTCAATTATAGCATAAAATTTAACTCATAAACCATTCAGGCATTCGTATAATACCATGTTTAGTCGGATCACTTGCAGGAAAGTGTCCTAAAAAATAAAACAATGTTAGGAAAATGGGTTCAGTGAAATATGGATGTTACATGAACCTCTTGTGCACAGTCCTATTTTGATTTGCTGAAAGATGCACTCTCATCGAAGGTGGCATCTCGACTAACCTCAACTTTCCAGTGACTAAGAATATATATCATGTATGCCTTCGATGTGTCAATGTAACCAAAAAATATTCCGTTCTTTCCAGATGGATTCAATTTTGTCCTCTTTTCCTTGGGGACATGCACAAATACGGGGCAACCAAATATCCTTAAATGACTGACTTTTGGATTTTCTCTTGAAAAAATATCCTCTAGTGTCTTGTTTTAAAGTACTTTGTGGGGAATTTTGTTATGTACGTACACTACATTCTTTGCTTCTTCTTCCCACAGAGGCATAGGTAGATCTTGATTATGGATCATAGCCTTCACTACTTCCATGATCATCTAATTCTTCTTTTCTGCTACTCCATTCTGCAGAGGATTGTAGGGAGAATAAAGATCCCTCTTAACCCCAACTTCCTTGCAATATCCTTTGAATTCCTCTGAAGTGAATTCTCCTCCATTATCTAATTGCAAGGTATTTATCTTCCTCTCTATCATTTTTTCTACCGGTGCCTTAAATTCTTTGAATTTTCCAAACACGTCATGCTTTGCCTTCAACAAATATATCCAATTTTTACGTGAGTAATCATCAATAAAAGACACATAATATGCATACATGCTTAGTGAAGTTGTTGACATCGGTCCACACACATCCGAGTGCATGATGTCTAATACTCTTTTGGCTCTACTATCGTTGCTAGGAAAGGAGTGCTTCACATTCTTGCCTTGTGCGCAACCTTTTCACACGTCATTTGGTTTTTCCTAGATCTCTGGTAGTCTCGTCACCATCTTCCTCACACTTGATAGGGCCTTGTAATGTAGGTGAGATTCACTGGGATTCACAGTGTCCTGAATTAATGATGAATCTGATCACCCTTTCAATTTGTAGAGTCCTCCCTCTTGAACTCCAATCACCACAACATCATAAAAAGTCTTCCCTCTAGGCCACATAAGAAATTGTCCATCAATAAATGAAACTCTATACCCTTCTCATCCAATGATGAAATCTAGAGAAGGTTCTTCTTCAATCCAAGAACATAGATAACTTCCTTAATATTCATTGTATTTCTTGAGTCTAACTTGTAGGAGGCTTCTCCTACTCCTTTGATTAGATATTGATAGTCATCTCCCAATTTCACTTTGTGCAGCGAATCCTTATGAGTAAGGTTAGATGAGGAGTCTTTATAACCTGTCATGTGCTTAGAAGCACCACTGTCCACAAACCAAATTTCACTTCCATGAGTGATAGTTCTTGTAAGGGATGAGATAAGAACATATTCCTCATCACGTGATTCATCTTCCTTTGCAACCTTCTTCGGTGGATCATCATCTTCAGTTGTATGAACATGATTCCTTTTACCTCCTTTATTTTCCCTTGGTCTTTGAATGAGAGAACAATTCCTAGCAATGTGTCCCATTTTATGACAACATAAACATATGATATTTGGGTTATTTCTTCAGCCCTTATGAAACTTCTTGGGTGAGGAGGGTTCTTTCTTGCTCTTTCCTTTCCTGGTGTGGGTGGCTAGGGCTTGATCATCATCTGTTATATTCTCTTCTCTTATTGTCGTCCTTGCTTCTTCTTGGTTTCAATCTTCCCATAGCCTATTGAAATTGGGTAGCTTCCTTCTTGAGCATATCCATTGAATAAAGGCATCCCATGACCTTGTGAGGCCATTCAACTTTCAAGGTGGTCATCACCATTTCTTCTGCATTCACTGTATCACCAATGGCTTCTATCTACTCCTTGATCTGGTTCACTCTTGAGAAGTAAGAGTGAATGGTTTCTAAATTTTGGATCCTCGCGTTCTTTAATTGAGTTCTCAAGGTCAATCTTTGGTTGTTGTTGTTTCCTTCAAATAGTCAGTTTAAGGAACCCATCATTCATTTTGGAGTGGATAATGAAGATATTTTATGAATAAGATGGTCCTTAATGAAGTCTTCAATAATAATCTTTGCTTTGACCATATCCTTCTTGTTCTTTTCTTTAGCATCATCTCCCTCTAGTTCTGAAACCTCTTTTTTAGTGAACTTATCTAGATCATGTTCTTATAGGAGGAGGGATACTCTATACCTCTAGGCTTTGAAGTTGTTAGATCCCTCCAACTTCTCATCAATCTTGGTTCTGATAGTCATCTGGCCCCTAAATAAAAAAATTTGGATTCTGAAGATCTGATCCAGGGAAAAGATGCACTCCACTAGGGCGCACTTGTTGGTGGTCTTGTATTTTCTAAAAACCACTCCTATCAAGAAAAATGGATCCTTTTGTCTTCTAGATCTGCAGACTATCTTCTATTCAGGCATGCTCTGATACCATGTTATAATTTTAGAATTTACAATTATATTCTTTAACATTCATTAACAATTGCATGTAATAGGATCATTGAAAGATAAAAAAATCACATAACACAAGATATATCCTGAGAAACCCTCGTGGGGGAGAAAACCCAACAACCAATTCTTCAGTATAGATTCTTTCAACCAGTACAATGTCACATTATATCTCTCCACAAATAGACCAAGACCAAGATACCAAAGACCAAGAAACAAAAACCTCCTGCACTAGACCTCCTTTTCTATGCTCCAAATACAAAAGAGAAGGAGAGTTGTGTGTGTTGCGCCTCTTTCGTCACCTTGGTGAGAAAAATAGAGGTGCTTGTAAGCTCAGTTGGGTCTGCTGAGCAGGACAGCTGCAATGAAAAGAGTTAGGGAAAGATAACAAAAGACTACAATTAAGAATTAAACTAAGAAATGCAATAACAACTAAATTCATGAGCATAGGGACATAGAAACAAAAAGAACCATAAGACCCATGTCACCAATGTTTGAGGTGATCTATTAATGAAAACAAAGTACCAACAAGAAAGGGGACTATGAGTCCCTTCTTCCTCCAAGGGAGGGCTCTTGGACCCCCACTAGCTAGCTCTTCTTACAACAAAGAAAAATGGAAAATGGTGATGAAATAACTCTTTACAAATCCACTCAATGGTGAGGTGGATTGTCTAATGTAATAGTGCCAATATGCTCTTGACAAGGATGGAGTCCTCAAAACAATAGAGGCAACATGACATTACTTTGAATTCCTTCAAAAAATGAGGTGCATCCATGGATTTTTATAGCATTGCTTTGGGTTATTGTTTAATTGCTTTGTAGTGTGAAAAGAGGCCATTTAGGGCATTCCTAAGTCTTTGACCAGCCCACTAGTCGGATCCAGTCCAGATTTGAGGGTCAAATCGGCTTGAGAGATGAACCATAAGTGGGTGGGAGGCCGACCACTCTCATAAATGTGTCGTTTAGCAGGTGCGCGGATTTTTGTGGTAATAGTCGCACATCGTGTGCCTGTGCGCGATTTCTGCGTTCCTGTTATGCGCATGCGCGCGTGCACCCAATGTCTGCATAACGCTCTTCAATTTTTCACTACTTTGTATAGTTTTTTGACCTTTATGAATGTTGTGGTATTAATTCAAGTCCATGGATGACTTCATCACTGTTTGAAGATGCTGATTTCTTGTAATCATGTGCGGATGAAATTTCAGTGATAACAGATGCCCCTTGATGGATGAGGTTAGGAGCATACGTATAGCCAAAATCGATCAATGTTTCTTCTACTGAGAATGTTGTTATAAGAGAGAGAAATAGTGGGATCGTCCAGAGCGATCCGTTGGAGGGAAAAAGGAACCGGTAGGACCCGACCTTCCATGAGCTGTGTAAAAATAGAAAACTGTGTACAAACGAGGTGGGCATGCCCCATGCTCGTGTTATGTAACTCTGAAAAAAGATGATTGAAGTGTTGGTGTCGAAAACTACAGTGCCCTCAAGGGCGGTCGTGATAAAGGCAGGAGACAATTATGCAAATGAACATGCTCTGAATAGTAGGCAGTGATCACGGTAATAAGTAGCAGCGATTATGTGGGCATTGATAGCCCTGCCAAGTTCAGAGGTCTTCGGTAGATAAAAGAACTAACTGCAATAGTCACAAAGTAAGACCCACCGTAAAATGAGAAAGTGTTGTCGTCGAATGTTATGGGGGTCAACGACAGCAGGGAGCAATGGTGTTTCACCCTGTGTCGTCCGAGATCTCTCATTGAGTGGACAATGAGAATCAAGATATTGTCGGCCTTCTGGAAACTGTGTTGATGTCGACAAAAAGGGGGATGCGACTCACAGAAGAAAATGGCTTCGTGAAATCTACTAGGTGTGGTGAGGAAGTGGCAGAGGTACATGGACGAAGTCAAGATGTGGGAAGACTAAAGACTGCCCTTGGTTGGAGGATGTGTGAGATAAAAAGTGGCTGCAACCATTCAACTGTTGGCAAATATTGAACAAGCAACGAATGCGTGTTGATGATTGTTTTCTTTGATGGCAATAGCAGAAATGGCAGGATATGAAGGATACAACCCCTTGGGGATTCGGACGTAAAAGCACAGGAGGAACAACATTGAAGAAAACATGCGCATTGAAGAAAACGCTCGCAGCAGAAGTTTACAGAGAAGAAGGAAGATAGACGAGATCGTTGGATCCCATTCAAATTTCCCGAAAGGCTGACAACCGTCAGATTTGCAGAAGTTGCGAGGGAGATAAGTCATCGGAGATTCGGGGATTGGGACTTTGAAATGTCCAGTTCACTCGACAACGAAAACCCCGATTTCACGATATGCGAAATCCCGACTGAATCTGAACCGTCAGATCAACATGTGATCTAGACCGTCGATCCAACTCACGAC
>SNQJ01S0142713.1:17674-35287 GCA_010110895.2 Picea sitchensis
ATCTGACCCAGAAAACTAACTATGAAATACACACTTCTGAAAGGGAAATCACACATCAATCATCAAGACATAGCATGGGTAGTTCAACAGTCAAATACTGAGTATGATGTGGTTCACAATGTGTTGTTGTGAACTTCACTAGTTCTCCTTCAGATATGTCTGACTACTGCTGCCAACATTCATGTCTATGAAGCAAAATCAAATTCATAAAAATAGAGCATATGCAAAAGCAAAGCAAGTAAAGATCTCTAAGCAATCATATAATGGAAATTCTATTCTAAGTTGTACTGCTATCATCTGAGAGAATTAAAGCTTCAGTTAATTTAACATTTACACTATTAAAAACAAATGTTAATACTAATCTATGAAGATGCTGACCTTTGTTGGGCAGTGGCCCCTTGCCGCTTCAACAGGTCAGCAACTGGAGTCTACAGTAAGCTTTCCTTCAACCCACACATTACTCTCATTCAAATTTCAAACATAGAATCAAACTTATGCTAACAACTCAACTCACATTTAATCATAGACAATCAAGGCATGGAGATAAATGATGTCTTTCTATTAATCTTCACTCAAAATATGTTCTGAAATATAACACACTGCTTCACATGTTGTAATGTTCTAACTCTCTCCACACTTCCACCATCCTTGCCACGGCTATTTAACAGTCTTAGTCGTGAAACACAAGGAGGTGAAATGATTTGCAAATCAGTCAATTGTTAATTTTAATTATTCGGTTACATCTTTTAGCTTCACTCTCATAACACAAAGTGCATGAGGATGAGGCAATCAACAAACTATTCTAACATAGCCTTGCTAAAGAAAATAAACATCCAATAATTTTCTTGGGCGTGATCTGGACTAAACTTGGTACAGTCGGCTCTCTATATTGGTACTAGTTTATGACAGTGCACAAATGGTGGTACCGGATCACGACAGTGCGCAAATGGTGGTACCGGATCACAACAGTCCATGGTCATTGGTACCAGATTGCAACAAGTGAGATTCAGTACCGGATGTGCTTGGTACCAGATTCAGATAGTGGCAGTCTTGGTGCGCAAGTACTGGATACCTCAGATGGTACAGAAAGGTTGGATTTATCTAGAGGTCAAAGATTATACATGGAAAATTGAAGCATTAGTATATGAAATGTTTAATTTCCTAGCTTAATAAACCACAAAATGCATGAATTAATCACACTTTACCTTATGACCTTATCAATGCCTAATGGTAGCGTTCTTGTCATTCTCCCAAGCTTAGGTAAGACAAAAAGGTATAGATGAGGAGTATAATAGGGTAGTGGGGATGTTAATTTCGGGTCTCAACAATTCTCTAATAAGTTTTCTAAGTCAATTCTAGTGACAGTTCCTGAGCTTTGTCTTGTGTTTCTCCTAAAAGAATCTCTTGGTGCTTTGCCTGTTTTAGCTTGTCCTCTTGAGTATCTTCTATAGTAATTTGCAGTCTCTGCAAAAGGATTTTGGTGCACATATCCTGAACTTAACAAATTTAAAACTTCTATGCAATCATCTCTAATACCCTTTAAAAATACGGTTCTTACTATGGTTGGGTCTGTGGTGAACAATTTTGATTTCTGGTAGTTGTATAAGAACCTTTCTAAGTAGTCTTCAGGGCTTTCATCTTCTGTTTGTTGCATTTTAAAAATGTCTTTTTTAGCATTATCCTTACAATAGTCTTGGTATTTCCATAAAAATGTGTCTTTCATCTGATCCCAGGAGAGGATTGTATTTTCTCCTAAGCTCATAAACCATCTTAAGGCTAAATCTTTCATTGTAGAAGGAAAGAGATTACGTTTTTGGGCATCGTCTGAGTAGTTATAGCTTCTACATAATATTTCAAACTCGAATAAAAATAAATCTGGATCTTTAGTTGACATACCTCTGAAAGTGGGTAACGATGATAGTGGGATATTCTTCATGCTGATGTTTCTGGAAATATCCAAGTTTGGAAACCCAAAGGTCTCAGTCTCAGTGATTGCATTTCCTTCTTCTTCTGCCATTCCACTGATAGATGGTTCAGAAACTAGATTTTTTGTGTCTCCTAAACGTTCAACAGATTCACGTTCTTCCTGCCCCAATGTTGATTCTTCCTTTTTAGGTTCTTCTTCTGGAGCATCGTTGGCTCCCCTTGAACTTTTTCCTAGTGGAATTTTTCCTACTAATTAATGGGTTGGATTAGTGGGGGGGGGGTTGAATCTTTAGAGCTTACAAATCTACCTTATTATCTCTATATCTATGCATAAGGTAATTTGATTCTTAGCTGAATTGAAATCTTAATTCTATATAAGAAATAAAGAGGCAATACGGATTGAAGAACCCCACTCTAGTGGCCACGTGGATCTTCTCACATCTTAAACATTTATCCTCCTCCCTCGAGTAGCCTTTAAAATCATTCAAAACTATGCAAAAAAATCTAAAGAAGGCTAAAATCACTTCTACCATTTGCAACTCCCAGAACGACACCAAAATGTTGTTCTACTTACATATGTTTAGTATAATTCACTCATTAATTATCAATCTGATATTCATAATCAGCGAGTTACAAAGAAACCGATGAAAGGTAATTCTAACATCATGAGTATAGAACTATTCTAGATTATGCATCTTTGGAAATAAAACAAACTAGCAAATAAAAACACGTTTTGGTTGTCTTTCACAGAGGGCTATCTACTCCATTATGGAACATGCAATTATGATATGGAGTTCTTTGATATATCAACTTCATTATCTGACCTAGGAAACTAACTATGCAATCCACACTTGAAATCACACATCGTATTAAGACATAGCATGCGTTGGTTCAATGGTCAATTATCACAGGTATGTTTGTGGTTCACAATGTGTTGTTGTAAACTTCACTAGGTTGTGGTTCACAATGTGTTGTTGTAAACTTCACTAGTTCTCCATCAATTATGTCTGACTACTGCTGCCAACATTCATGTCCATGAAAAAAAATCAAATTCATAAAAACAGAAACATAACATATGCAAAATAGATCTCCAAACAATCGTATAATTGAAATCCTAGTCTAAACTGTACTTCTATCATCTGAAAGAATTAAGATTCAGCTAATCTAACATCTATACTATTGAAATCAACTACTAACACTAATCTATAAGTATGCTTACCTTTGTTGGGCGGTGGTCCCTTTCCACTTCAACAGGTCAATGACTGGAGTCTACAGTAATATTTCTTTCGATCCACACATTTCTCTTACTTAAATTTCAAAACATAGAATTAAACTATGCTAACAACTCAACTCACATTCATTCATAAATGATCAAGACCTGGAAATAAATGAAATCCTTCTATTAAAATTCAACTCAGAATGTGTTCTACAATATGTAACGTTTCTTCACATGCTAGATTATACTAACTCCCTACTACCTCCACCATCCTTGCCATGACTATTTAAATAGTCTTAGTCGTGAAACACAAGGAGGTGAAATCTTTAGCAAATCAAGAAATTGTCAAATTTATATATTCGGTTACATATTTTAAGCTTCATCCTCATGACACGAAGTGTATGAGGATGAAGCAATAAACAAACTATTTTAACATAACCTTGCTAGAGATTTGATTATTCAACAAACATCCAACAATTATCTTGGGCACGATCTGGAGCTAAATTTGGTATATTTTGCTTCCTATATTGGTACTGGATCGTGACAGGTGAGATTCGATAAATGGTACCGGATCCAAACAATATGCAAGTGGTTGGTACCGGACTAGAACAATCTGCGTCTGTTAGTACTGGATCGCGACAGTGGATGGTTCGGTACTGAATCTGAATGGAAGGTGCACTTGGTACCAGATTCAGACAGTAGCAATCTGGCGCATAAGTATCGGATGGCTGAGCTGGTACAGAAAGGCTAGACTCATCTAGAGGTCAAAGGTTACACCTGGCAAATTAAAACATTAGTACATGAAACATTTAGTCTCCTAGCTAAATAAACCACAAAAATTCATGAATTAATTATACTTTACCTAATGACCTCATCAATGGCTAATGGTAATGTTATTTGTCATTTATCCAATCTTAGGTAAGCCAAAATGGTATAGATGAGGAGTATAATAGGGTAGTGGGGATGTCAATTTAGAGGCTCAACAAATTCATACCCCAGTCATTAATCCACTGCTAGTAGGGAGACAACCTTCATATGCTAGAAACCCTTCACAATCCTAGGGAGTATCTTCGGGAGGCACATTTACCCAACCCCACATTGGGGGGAACTCATATCATAACCCACAAGTAGGAGTATCAAATCTTGTTCTTATCTGGGTATCCCAAACACCACTTGGAGTCCTCAAGGACAACAACCTTATCCTTCCCAAGGTCCTAATCTTTATCCTCCCCCTAATGTGTATCTACCGCTGGGATCTACTTCTTACCCTCGTCAAGGGAAACATCTTTATCCTCCTTATGGGCAAATAAATCACCCGACTTGTAACGCTCAAAACCCACTGGGTTATGCAAATGTTTCTCATCCATCATCGAATCTTGTTTATCCTATATAGAAACAACTGTATGTAGGAGGACCTACTGGTTACAATTATCCACCTAACCCATTTTATGGTCCTACTAGTGTCCCTATGCCACACCAGTATCATCTGCAAATTAACCAACAATTACCTTTCCTTGCGACTATGGATCTCCCAGACTTGTCTCGGTTAACCAATGATCCTATTTTTCATTCTTCGGTTTGGCCAGTTATTCCCGTTGTTGTTCCTGATTTTATACTTTAAGGCTCTAAAGTATAACATCAAGGCATCCAAAAAATAAAGAGAATTAAGGAGTAAGAATCAATTGTGAAGGGTAAATCAGAGTTGGTTTCTCAACTGTCTCTGTCTAGCTTCCCATTGTTCTTGGATGTTGATTTCTCTCTCAATAACTGCCCATAAACGTTCTAATTCAACTCGAGTAGTTGTTGTTTGCAGGATAGTATTAAATAAGTTCAAAGCAATACTAGTTTGATCTTGTAGGTTGGGATCTATGTTAGGTTGTCTATTACTTAAACTATAACTAATCATTCATTAGAAAGACATGGAATAAAAATATTGAAAGATATTGAAAACAGAGTGAAGGAACACATAACTTCAAGGTGACATAATTCAGAATCTCTTTTGCATCATCTATATTATTATAAATCAGAAAACTTCCAATACAATCGGCTCCCAAAAAAACAAAATCCTTTTCTCAGTCTTGTGAAATTATATTTATACATGATTACCCAACATTTTTTCTGTTGGTGATTAACTAATTTCCGAAGACTAATGGTTACATGAATACGAAATAGTGAACCATTTCTATTTCTATATTTATCTTCTTTGATTAATTTCTATGATGAAATTTTCAAAATAATACTTTAATTCTTTGATGATGAAGTTGCTTCTTCTTTTTTGAGACAATCAATACATTTTCCCAGGTGGTACACCAACACTCTAGGAGCCTCTGGAATATCTTTTTCCTCGAATAGGAAGAATTTTCTCTATAGTCCTGGTAGACGGTCGTCAACTATCTTTCCTGTAAACTCAATGGTTTGTAACTTTAAATTAGGCCTCACCATCCACCTGTTAATCTATGTAACATCAATTAATTTTATTTGTGAGATCTCTACGTGAATTTCTTTCAGCTCCTTCTTGAATCTTAACTGATGGTTACCAATGTTAATTTCCCCTAATAGTCCAGGACAATTGTCTCTTCCAATGTTTCATGAAGCCTTATCTAGAAGATCAAAAATTGCTTGGCAATCATTGTTAACCTCTTTGGTTACTCTTTTTTTTTCGGCAAGGCTTGCCTCCCAAACCTTGAGTATTATATCCCCCTTGATTTGTTCTGAAACAAATAACTTATGAGTCTTTCTGATATCCTCTTTTGCTGAAAGAGTCACTGCCTTTTGAAAAGTAGTTATGGCTACCTTTGTCTCTCTTTCCTTTAGGAGAATATTCTCCAAGGATTTGCTTGTCTCCTGAAAGTAGGTCTGAATAATTTCTAGCTTAGAGATCAATCCTTGTTGCTCTTTTTCTACTTTTGCATGAATTTCCAAAGCCTGGGCTTGGAAAGCTTCCATCTCTACCACTTTATTTTGGATTGAACTAATCGTGTTCTGTAATTGTTTATTCATTTCCTCTTGCTGTAAGGCCTATGCTTGGTTGGCCTGTATCTTCTGGTTTGCTTCATCTAAGCTTTCTTTCATCTTTTTAATCTCTTGAATATCATTGCATTTGGCTCGTTATAAACCTTGGTCTATCTCCCTACTGATACTTCTTTCAGTCTCTTTTAACTGACTTTGTAGTTGAGCCATCATCTGATCTTTCTGTTGCAACATAGTTTTTAAATTGCCCACAGAGTATAAGTTTGCCTATGCTAAGGCTCCCATTGTGCCTACTATCTCTGTAGTGAATTCTCCCTCTTTAAGTTTTTGTCCATCTATAATGATTTTTTGCTTTTTAATCATCATATCTCCTCTCGGATGCATTTTCCATTTTAAGACAACCTTTCTCTTTTTACTGAAAAAATAATCGGATGAAGGAATCTCATCCCTAGAAATAGGCTCAAGATCACTAACGTAGAGAGATGCCTCGTGGGGGTTTCCATAAGTAAACTGCAATGGAGTCAAATAAGTGATGGGACTTCTGAGTTATGTCGATGTTGTTCCTCCTACTTTTTTGGGAAAACTCTCAGGGATTTCTGAGGGTGTTTCCAACTCCTTTCCTTTCCCTGCCTCTGATTTTTCTGTCTGAGGGACTTCTGTTTCTTAAAAAGGCATTTCAATTTCCTTCATTTTTCCCTTTGTATTTTCTTTATCCTGTACATCTGTTTCAAAGCCTAGGGGAGGCCCTTCCTGATTTGGATGAGGGGTCCTAGATTCACCCTGCAAATTTTTTGGCAAATAGCGTCGCCTGTGGCTTTGGAAGGACATGAAACCAGTCTGTAGGTCGGGTGATAAGGCCTGTACCCTATTCAATACCTCCTTATAAGTTTTAACCTCCTTGAATATATCATCATAAACAAATTTTCCATGCTCTTAAGCCTTGATATTACAGTGCATCAAATGTTTGCTTACTAATTGATAAGGATCATGCTTTATGTGCTCAATATCTACTAGTTTTATTTCTTCTAGAGCTTTGGCCTCCACTTTAGAATGGCCTAGGTTTAGTAATGAAAATTTCTCGACATACACATGGAAGATTGGCCAGGATTTCTTTTGAGCTACCTTTAGCTCTATTCCAATACCACCTTTCACTATTTGATGTGCTACCTCCCTCAATACCAGTCTGTCTGGGAGGAATTTCGGAAGTGTTTGAGGGGGGATTAAGCACCCATAAACCCTAATATAAGAGAAGTTTTCATCAACAAACCAGTCGGCTATTGCTTTGAGATTTTCTGAGACTGGCTCAGAAATGTGAGGGGGTTCACAACCATGAAACATTTTATGCAGTGGAATTATTATGAAACGGAAAATTTCATAAAACGCATTCTTGGCATTTTCTTCCCATATAACAAAGTGATACTCGTGAATGGGTTCGGGGCAGGTTATATTCCAACTCCAATTCATCAGGGGAAAAGGGGTCGCAAAGAAGATTGCATCTATAATGTACGCTGACATGTAAAAGGCCACTGGTTGACCTTTAGATTTTGCAACTCTGTAATTTGAAACCTCTTGAGCTAGGTTATCAGACAAAATCTTACTCCAGTTAAAAGTGTATCCTTCTGAAGCTTCTTCCAAAAAGGGTACCTATTCTATAAGAAAATGGCAGGGATTCTTTTTCCCAAAAATTCTACACAACATAATGGCTACATAGATCATGTATTCGTTCAAAGGTGTTGTGGCATAAACTCCATGGTTATCAGCCCTAAATTTCAATGGACATCTCCACCATTCTCTGATTAAATCGGGATAAGTTCGGTCTACCTCAGTACACTCCTTCCTTTGAAATTCAGCTAAAAACTCGGCATTATAAATGTACTTAGGATTTGGTGAGAGTTTATACATTACTTGTATATGCTCTGGCCTGAATGAGCCGACAACGACCCCTTGATCATTTAAAATGCTTCTTGTCGGGATATCGACCTTCTCCAAGGCCCAATTGATCATTTCATTGTACGCCATAAGCCATGGGCGTGTCACAATCTTGTGAAGCTCTGATTCTGCTATATCCCAAAAGTGATTCTCGGAATCAGTAGGAGAATTCTTGATTTCGTATTCTAGGAATTTAGAGATTTGTGTCCAGGATTTAATTGAGTCGATAGCGTGTGGCGTAGTGTCGGATATGATATATCCTTCCTCTGTATCTTCACTCTTCTTCAGTGCTTTCTTTGGTGCCATGACTTTAGGTTAGATGGAAAACCTGTCACAGAAAAAGAGTGTATGAGCTCGGTTGAATGCGTCTTACGCTTTATAGTTTGAAACATAATATGTTGTGAAACACAAACCTTTAAACTCTCTTTTAATTCATTTAACAATGAAGGTACTGACGCAGCTGGCAAGAATTCAATACATTGAATGAAGTGGATATTTACTAAGATACGCATTAGTGTCACATATCATCGGTTATCATTTATTAAAGTGGTCGCATTTTGGTGCTTTTGAATTCAAAATTAGGAAAATTTCATTCAATCGGGAACCCAAACGTGATTTTTTTTTTATTGTCATTAATCATGTTTCCAAAACATAATTAATTTAGACTAAGCACGGATTAAGAGTCGAGACTTTGCGTTTTGGGATTTCAGGGATCGTGTTGACAAGAGGTATGTTATCGTTGAATCCCAATTTCCGAAATTGCAAAATCATGACAAGTTTAAATTAGGACTTAATTTCGTTTTAGTAAATTAATTATTAAACCCACTTTGATTATTTCGGGGTTTCGGGGATCGTGTTGACAAGAGTTATGTCATCGTTGAATCCCAATTTCCAAAATTGAGAAATGATTAACTTAAGTCTTAAATTTTCGTATCAGTGAATTAATTAATTAAGATTAAGGACTAACTTCCAAAACATGATTAATTCAGTTTAAACACAGGTTATGAGTTGGGACTTCGCGTTTTGGGATTTCGGGGATTGTGTTGACAAGAGGTATGTCATCGCTGAATCCCAATTTCAGAAATTGCGATACGATTAACGTAGTCTTTAATAATTAGTAACTTCCATATTTCGGGAAATCGGGGATTGGGATTCCGCGATTGGAAATGCATTAAAACATATGTTCTCAGTAAACCCCGAAACCTGAAAACAAATTTTTAAAGGTTAGTCTTAACTCCTTTAGGGTTTAAGATTTTCGTGATTTAAAAAATAACTTTACAGAAAGCGCGTCAGGACTTTTATAACACTTTTGGTTTTTTCCCTTTTATTATTTAAAAAATAAAGCTTGTCAGGATTTCGGTACTGGCCTTTTGGAAATGATAGTGAGGGTTATGCTTCGTGAAAATCTGAAACCCGAAAAAGGAAGGTTTTAGTTTTGAAGATAAAAAATTTAATATATGTTTCAACATAGGCTCCAATTGGGGAGCTCGTCTCCTTGTGGGACGAGGAGAACAGGTAGACTTAGTGCCTTTATTGGGTAAATGGAGTCAATATCTTCTTTCTGTATAACTTGCTTAGGAGGGGGATACAGAGGGAAAAAGAGATTTTGTGTTTACTTCTGAAAATCTTTTCAAATTTCTCAACATTGTAAACTCAGCTGCAGCCCCATTCTTGATATTCTCCTTCTCGCTACTGAATTTAAGTTTTCTTTAAGATGGTCAAAACAATCCTAGGGAATCCAACAAATCCTTTGGCTTTTGTCTTGCATCAAATGAAGTAAATTTCATGTTTTTAATTAGGGAGCCCTGTCTGGACTTGGGATGCAAATCCGGTTTCGAAAAGGCTGGTAACCAGGGTAGAGTGAAAATTATGTATGACAACCTTATAGATACCTCAGATATTGCTTCACTTCCAGCGAGCCTGTTCAGTACCCCGGTGAAGTTATCTGTCCCTTTTTACTGAATTTCCTTTCACAACTTTGAATTATAATTATGCATTTAAATGCTTAGACGAGGGAAATCATTTAAATGAATTTCCTTTCATCGTATTCTTGGACTAGATGGGGGAAATAAAATATGAATTTCCTTTCACCATCTGTCTTATATTTTACTTTTTGAAAATGAAGTGGGGGCAATCAGTGGTAGTAAGTGTACCAGGGATGGTATCTGTGTAAAATTTGCAGTGTAGGTATGCCAACTTGCTTTGATTACCCTGGAAAAACCCTTTTTATATTTCAAATCACCTTAGTCTGTAGGGAAAAAGGGGAGGATTAATTCCAGGGGTCTTCCTTCGAGCAAGCCTAAATCCTTAGAAAATTGTTAAGAAACTTAGGAAATTCAGGATCAGCCTAAGCATAACCTGTTTAGTCGGAGAGTGAGGAGTTATGAGCACTGGTCTACCTTTTAAGAATTGTTTTCCAACTTCCAAAGCTAAGACGTAATCTCTTCTCCCTCTGTGGGAAACCCCGAAAAATAAATTTTGTCTTTTATGAAGGCAAAACCGAGGGTAGAAAGCAACGACGGAGAAAAGACTTGGAAATAAAAAAACAGGGGTCATGAATTAAACCCAACTCTTGGAACTCTTTCTTAGAGATGCTTTTCTCTTTTTTTTTTAATTTTAATTACCCGTTATCTTATTCTAGGTGGAACTCTTAGGGCCTAGATTTTGAAATCATTCTTTTAGTGACCTATCACACTTACGAGACAATCACCACACCTTTTTATAAAAAACCTTTGTTTGAAAAAATAGACTTTTTTGGAATTCACACCTTTTCCTTACCATTTTCATTCTCTTTTGAAATAACGGAAAATCTTATCTATCACCTATTTTTGGCGAATTCATCTTCCGCTATAAGGTTGTCTGTTTTCTACTTTCACTTGTCAAGCTGTCAGCCAGAATCCTGTAAGGGAAAAATACGAAGAGTTTCAGGGCTTTTAAAAGAATTGAATACATTGAGAATTTTGTATCCCTACTTCTAGAAAAACATTAACCTATTTTATTTTTTATTTTATTTTTTATTTATTTATTTATTTATTTATTTTTGACAGAATGAAAGTAGACTTACCAAAGAAAATTATGAAATAAAAAGAATAAACAAACCGATATATACAATAGGAATTCTGGAAATCAACTATTCCATATAGTGTTTTAAATAATGCCCGTTGACAGGGGCGTTCAGGATTTTACCATCCAAATTTTCTAATAGAAACAATTTTTTTCCTTCAGGAGATGCAACCTTGAATGGTCCATACCAGATGTGATAGAATTTACCATGTTTTCCCAAGTCCTCCTTCCTAGAATCCCATTTTAAAACCAAATCTCCGGGGAGAAAATCCATGTCTTTGGCCTTACGATCGAATAGCGCTTTCATGTCATCCTGGTATTTCTGTAGCCTTTCGTCCACTTCAAACCTGTGTTGTTGGACTTCAATCAACTGGTTTATTCTTCTTGTGGTATGATTTGGTTCTTCCTTCTCATCTTGCCAAAGTTTCATTACGGGAAGCGTTAGATTGATAGGTAACACTACATCAGTCCCGTAAACCATTTGGAAAGGAGAAGTATTGATAGACTTTTTCATGCCTGTCCAATTTTCCCACAGAGCGTATTTCAAATGCACATGCCAAGATTTCTTGTTTTCTCTCAACACTTTCTTAATTATATTGATTAGGCTCTTGTTTGAAGACTCGACCAGACCATTTCCCTGAGGGTAGTATGTTGTGGAATGACCAAGTACAATATTATACTTTTGGCAAAAACTGACCATAGCCATAGATTTAAAAGCTTGTGCATTATATGTGACTATCTTTCGAGGGTAGCCGAATCTAGACAGAATGTTCTCTTCTATGAAATCTATTACCACCGAATCCATAGACTTTCTAGTTGGAATAGCCTCCACCCATTTGGTGAAGTAATTTGTAGTGGTCAGGATCCATCTATGTTGAGCTCTAGAATGAGGATTAATTTTGCCTATGAAATCTAATCCCCATTGCTGAAAAGGAGCTTTCATTTTGACCGGAACCAATGGCACTGCTGGGAGTTTATGTTTGCCTGCGAAAAATTGGCAAGGGTTGCAAGCTCGAACCTTGGTGTTGACATCTGAGAAAAGTTTGGGCCAATAATACCCTGCCCTCAGGATCTTATAAGTCGTTTCCCTCTAGGCGTGGTGTCCTCCACATACTCCTTAGTGAAATTGGATTATGACCTTTTATGTTTCTGATTCGACCAAACAAACCAACAGGAAGCCAAGTGGGTCCTTCCAATATAATCGTCTTTCGGATAGACAGTACTTGACCGCATGCAACTTTAGCGTTCTGGATTTGGATGGGGGTAAGTCACTCGGGCACTTCAAGGTCAACAGGTAGGACACTATTTCTTTGTACCAATCTGATGAAATAAACTTCTCTTCGATTCTGACTTCTGTTTTTTGTTCATCGAGCTCATTCATGTCCACACACTCTTCAACCCCTGTAAGCCATTTATTCCGAGAGCTCTAAAATTTTATTCAGCTAAGATTTTAGCTAAACCTTGCCCCTTTACTAGTCTCGTTGGTTTATCTCCAAGGCGAATTCTTGGATTTTGGCAAGCCACCGTCCTCTTTTGCCATCATTGTCAGACTGAACCAAAATATCTTTTACGGAGCTAGTGAGTACATATGCAATCACCTTAGAATGCAACACATAGGTTCAGAAAGCCTTTAACGCCTTGACCATAGCATATACTTGTTTTACCATTATATTATATTTAAGTTCGGCGTCTCTGAGACTTTTGCTGAAAAAGGCTATCGGTTGCTCGAAACCTTCTTCATTCTTCTGGAGGAGTACCACGACAAGTGTGTGTTCGGAGGCGAACGAGAAAATAAGAAAATCCTTTAGATAATCAGGGCTTGCTAGTATGGGTGCCTCGCTTATAACTTTCTTGATGTGTGCAAATGATGCTTTAGCTTCTGCTATCCATTTCACTTCGTTGTTTTTCTTTAGCATATCTGTGATCAATTTCACGATTTCAACAAAGTTTGGAATAAATCTCCTCAAAAAAATTATTTTCCCTAAGAATGACTGAATCTCTTTAACATTCCTAGGGATATTTATTGTGTCTATAGCTTCAACTCTTTTAGGATCAATTCTAATTCCATCTCGAGACACAATATGGCCCAAGAGTTTACCTTCTTGCATAGCAAAGTGAGATTTTTTGGGATTTAAGGACAACCCAAACCTATGGCATTTCTCAAACGTCTATTTGAGATGTATTAGATGATCTTCATCAAATTTAGAAAAAAACGGTTAGATCATCGAGATAGATAACCACAAATTTCTCCCTTTCGCCAATGAAAGTGATATCCATAGCACGTTGGAAGGTAGCACCTACATTCATTAGACCAAAATGCATCTTGTCATACATAAATGTACCCCAAGGGGTGGTGAAGGTTGTTTTTTCTTTATCGTGTTCGCTGACGGCAATTTGATTGTACACTGAAAACCTGTCGATCATCGACATCCTATTTACCCCCACTACTTTTTATAAAATGTGATCCATTTTGGGTAGGGGGTAATTATCTTTGAGAGAGGAGTTATTTAGATTTTTGAAATCGACACACAGTCTAATTTCCCCATTTTTCTTCCTAACCAGGACCAGGTTTTCTACCCATTCAGAATATCTCAGTGGTACAATTATCTTTGCATCCAAGAGTTTTTTTACTTCCCTTTCGATAACAAAAAATAAGATAGGGTTGATTTGTCTAAGTTTTTGTTTAAAGGGTTTGACACCAGGCTTCAGGGGTATTTTTTGTTCGATCACAGAGGTGTCATAGGTTCTTAGCTCTTCATACGACCAAGCAAAAACATCTTTGTACTTTCTAAGCAACTCCGCGTATTTATTTTTGGTTTCTGTAGACAGATATTTGGATAGTTTCACCATCCGAGGGTTTCCTTTAGTACCTATGTCACAGTCCTCAACATTTTCAGGTTGAGGCTATAGAGTGGATTTTGAAGGGATATCATCTTGATTGAATAATCTTTCCAAGGGAATTAGGCCCTTGGGGATCTGGTTATTTTTAAGAACGAGCATTCGGTGATTCACGATTTTATCGTGGAACTCTTGAGGATCCTCCTCTTCCTGCATGATCCAAATAGGATCATTTTTATTTTCTTGATCAGTATGTGTTTCAACAAACTCATCTATGGATTCTAAAAATTTGCGAAGCTGTTCATCGTCCTCAAAGACTTTCCATTGTTGTATGTTATCCGGTATAGTAGGTCGGTGTCTCATTTGTATGTGGTACTTAAGTTTAAACATGGTGGGAGGTGTGAACATTGAGGATGCTTTGGCTAATGCATCAGCCTATTGGTTTTTAGTCCTTGGAACGAAATGAACATTCACAGAGGAGAAGAAATTTTCAATCAGATCCCAGACGTAATTCTTGTAGGCCCTCAACCTAGGATGTTTGGCCTGGTACTGCCGACTTACCCATTTTATAATTAGCTTAGCGTCACCAAAGACTTCGAGGTTTTTTATTTTCATTCTCCTAGCGGCTTCTAACCCTAACACTAAAGCTTTATACTCGCATACATTATTTGTGCAGTCCACATTCCATTGTAGCCTATAGGAAAAGGGGATTAAAAATTCATCATTAGGAACCATAAGGAGTACCCCTGCTCCAGCTCCAAGGTAAGATGAATCATCGTCGAAATACATCTTCCATACACCAGTGCTATATATATATTTTTTAATTTTTTCTTTTTCTGTTTTTTCTTCTATACAACTTTCATCTATACCTACCTCAAAATCATCATCAATAGATAAGATACAATTTCCTAAATCTTGATCAGTAATATATACAGGGTGGTTATTTGGGTTATGTGGATCACCTACAGTGAATGCCAACCTACTTTCTCTGTATAGACATGTGTATTGTCCTCCAAAAACTGGAATCGTAGCGTATGTCATGTCAAGATGGAGAGATCCTCCAAGCTTGGCACCCCATGACCTAGATAACAGCATACCATATTTAGGAGGGATATCGACGACCATTATGTCCATAAGAATGCTTTTTGTGGGTATCTGTGCCAGATTGACCACCAGGTATTTAATCATACCTATGCATTTGACCTTTCTTGAATCAAATGAATATAAGTCTCCATATGGCCTGGTGATTTAGAGACCTAGTTTCTCCATAATGGCTTTTGGCATCACATTGTGGGATTCTCCAGAATATAGCATGCAGTTATGAAGTAGGTGGTCGAACAAGGTCAACATGATATAGAAAGGGGCAACAGTGTCTCTCGCACCTTTGAAATGCGAACCAAAAACTATGTTCATCTTGTCATCTTCTAAGTTGATGACATCGGCTTGACTTTCGTCTTCTGAGAAGCTAATCATCTTGGCAAAAAAAAATTCTGTATATGGGATTTTTAGCCAGTTCGACAAGTGGGATAGGGATTTTGATTTTGTTTATTTAATTTTCAAGACTAAAATTTCCCAGAGCCTTTTTGCTCTCTATGTTTGGGGCCTCCATTCCTTTCTTTTCAGCCTTTCTTTATGGTGAAGATTTGATTTCACTCACAGGGACCTGTGTTTTTGTGGCAGGTGTTCCTACTGACTTTGGCTTGACAATTTGAGTGTTAGTGGTGTGAGTTTTTGCAATCTGTTTGGTAGCAACCTTTGGAGAGGCTTCATCTATTTCGCCCCTAGACAAGATCGTTTTTGTTGGGACGGTTGGAAGACTCTTGTTCCTAGGTCTTAAGTTATATTTCTCATGTAGTTCGGCTATAATATCATCAATGATACCCTGATAAGCCAAATCTTCAGACGTATCATTGCTAACATTGTCTTCCGATCTAATTTCCTTATTTAAGGATTTTCCGTAATCTTGTCTCGATAAATAAGGTGAGTTATTATCATCGCCAAGATTATTAATATCCTCATCAAACTCTTCAAAATCTTCAAAATCTTCCTCTCCAATAAAGTTTTCACTTTTGAAGGGGGTTGGGATTTTTTTATCCTCATTCTTAATTGTTTTCTGTGGGGCTTGAGGATCAGGATTCCTTCTAAAATCCTTCCTAGGAAAACTATCCCTTTTTTATTTCTCTAGTTCCATTTTTGAGATCTTATTTGAAAGTTCTCTAATTACCCTAGCCATCTTGTCTATTTTATCTCCCGAGGATTTCCCTAATCCTGAGGGTCCACCTTGATCTTTGAATTTCCTATTCTTTTTGTTTCTGGTTTCTATTTTTTCTTTTAATTTCCCTGATGCCATCATGTTCGATTCGATTTCAAGAGCGTCATCTTGCATTTTTGTGAGATCTATTGACCTCCTTTCTCTCAATAAAAGAGCGAAATCAGGATCAAAGGCTCCATCGAAAGTCACCTTTGTTGCGGGTTGAGAAGGTTTAACCTCAATCAGGATTTTATTATACAACTTGTTAAACCTTTGCGTGAACTCAAGAACTGACTCTGATTTTTTCTTTCTAAGGGCTCCAAATTCGGTTAGGTAATAGAGGTGTTCCCTCCTCTCCCCCCATTGTCTGATAAAAGCATTTTCAAACTCTTCGTAAGATCTTAGAGATTCGGCTGCTAAATCTTGGAACTAGGTTCTTACCTGTCCTTCGAAATTCTTAACGAGGAGTCTAGAATAGACATCTTCGTGTTCTATTACGAGGATGTCGGCAAATTGGTCAAAATTTTTTATGTGTTCTTGAGTGGTTAAATCTCCTTCCCCTGTAAATTTGGGAAGGATTTTCATATAATTTTTGGGAAGGTCATGTAGGTGAACTGGGAGGACAAGGGGGGCATATCTGGTTGCTACCTTAGCGAAGATTCCAGGAAGTGGTACTTGGCCGCCTACTGGTCCTCCTGGGGCACCGCCCCCAACTCCTGCACCTCCGTGTGCAACCATTAATGGATTTGAGGCTGAAGCTCGGGGTGTATGAGGAGAAGGCTCATGAAAATATGGGGAAAATACCTCAGGAAAAGAGAACGTATCGTATGAGAGGGGAAGTGAGACAGATCTCTCAAGTGTTTTTGTAAGGTTCAACTGCGTAAAATCAGGCTGCCAAATAGTAGGTATGGGTGAAATGATTCGTCTAAGGGATCTTCGTGATTTTAAAATCTTTTTCAGATCAGAGACTGGTGAGGTCTGCTTATCATCTAGGTTATTTCTGGTGTTCTTTCGGCTAATATCCAGTTTACTTAACGTGGAGTCACCAAGTGAAAAATAAAGGTAGCCTTAGAAGGTTTTCTATCTTTGTTCACTATCAAAGAAAGAAAGTGTCAATGTCGTTCTTCCCAGGGAAAAGTTTTGTTTCTTCGTTCCCCAGCAATGGCGCCAAAAAGATGTTGTTCTTGAGTTTATACTTTAAGTCTCTAAAGTATACCTTCAAGGAATCCGAAAAATAAAGAGAATTAAGGAGTAAGAATCAATTGCAAAGGGTAAATCAGAGTTGGTTTCTCAACTGTCTCTGTCTAGTTTCCCATTGTTCTTCGATGCTAATTTCTCTCTCAATAACTGCCCATGAACATTCTAATTCAACTCGGGTAGTTGTTGTTTGCAGGATAGTGTTAAATAAGTTCAAAGCAAT